>JANHGB010018297.1:24275-34616 GCA_026283785.1 Coracopsis vasa | reverse complement strand
TTCATAAGGTTGGCATCAGCCCACCTCACAAGCCTGTCAAGGTCCCTCTGGATGGCATTCCTTCCCTCCAGCGTATCCACCGAACCACACAGCTTGGTGTCATCGGCAAACTTGCTGAGGGCGTACTCAATCCCACTGTCCGTGTCACCAACAAAGATTTTATTGTTATATTTGTTTGTTTCCAAGTTAATCACTGTTTGTTCAGAACTATCATGTAGTCACGTTTTATACAAATCAAGGATTATACTGCAGAATCCATTAATATAACTTCTCATATACAAGCTGCGAAGTCAATAGGCTTGAATTAGTATATTTTGTTGTTACCGTCTCCAATTCACTGAGGCTGAATCACTCATTAATGCCACCTGAGAGTTCACCTGGGTTTGGCAGAACTCGTGTCTGGGTTTGACCTGTGTGTCTTAGCAGTGTGCACCTATCTCAAAATTTAGGTATTATTTGCCATTTTCTTCATACATAGTAATGGGGATATTATAAAGGTATTTTGCAGTAACGGACTACTTCATTATTAAGACTTTGAGGATCATGTTGTTTCATTCCAATGTCATGTAAGGATAATATATTGAATGAAATACTCTGTTTTTTGTAATATTTTGGTAATCTCCTTTTGACACTTTGATATGATGAGAGAGGATGATACAAAGGGTTCTTGTTTTTAGGAAAAAATGTGGGGCAGAATTGGTGAAATCTGTCTCCCATGTGAATCTGTTTCCCATGTGAAAACACTCCATTCAGCACAGAAAATGTTGCATAACCTTTCTTTCCTTTCTTCTTACCCCATCTAATTTTCCTGGTTATTTTATTGTTCTTTCCCTAAAGTAAGAGCAAAGATGACTTGTGAAGATTCTCAATAGTGGTTTTGTTTTGAAATTATTGTTTTAATTTTCTTAGCTCCCTTTGGTACAGTACAATAAACTTCCAGATATGTTGACAAACTTGCATCACCTTGATTTAGTTTTACTTTTTTTCCAGATGTTTTATTATAACCTATATTCCTATTAATAAAGTCTAAATTTAGCTTCATTTAGGTGAAAACATAAACCTTTGGGACTTACAAGAAAATACTGATTTTCTGAAAAACGTGGAGATTTGGGGTAGAAGAGTAACGTTTGCTTAATAGTTACGGATACGTGTTCTGGAATTATTTTTTACAGCCCTTGAGTGCAAACATTTGCGCCCTTTACATGTGTGTTATTTTGTATCTGTGGTGCTTTAAACATTGCAATTGGGCAACGAGAAGGTGAGCATTTGAATTCTGACACAGGACTGAGCTCAGTATAAAATGACACGTGTTTCTTAACTGAAAAATAGGACTGCTTCTTATTGTTCTATGCAGTTGCAGCACTTTTTCTTCTGTAACTGTACAGCAGGTATACCTCACATTTTGCTTTACTAATACCTTTTAAAAGCAGGATTGTTATTCCAGATGAGACTGTCACTGCTTCTGCAGAGGATTGAAGCATAATTCTCTGCCTTCTTCTACCCTGTTTCTCTTCACTTCTTCTCCCTCCCTGTATGACTTAATACACACCTCATACAGCATGATTGCTTAAATCACTGTCAACACAGTGGTGGAAGAGGTATACATGGAAGTAAAGGACGGGCTTTCCTGAGCTGCCAGTTCTCTTACAGAGCTGGATGGTGTGGACACAGAGGCTTTGTGCTGTGCCCAAGTCATGCCAGTTGCTAAGGAGAGCCGGAGTGATGGGACAAGTAATCTGCTACTGGAAAAGGGCTGTAATTTGACCAGAAAATATATTTAAGAGAATTATTATTCAAGACCTTTAGTTTCCATTATTCTTTTAAGAGATGATGTGGTGATTTGAAAAATAAATACTAGTGTCTACCACCATGTGGCAGAGAAAAAAGGTCCCTTTAATTAAAAAATAAAATAATACAGCAGAATACCAATAGTGTAGAAAATGGGGGAAAGGATAACCTTTCCTACAAAAGGGAGCTTTTAAACTAAAGTAAACACTGTTAAAGTGTTTGCCCTAACACTCCCTTAAGGTTTTTTAGCAGCCGCCTGGGATAGCCATTAAAGGATAAATTCAGGAACCAGGGTCCTCTTGTAAGGAATGACTCACTTGTGTCCTGCAGTTTGTCTTCAGACCAAACAAAAGTAAGTAGTAGACTGAACTTTCCATGATGAGACAGGAGAGAGATTAGCTCTTAGAACTAGAATTTGGACCAATTAACAGATTTACTGATCATAATTAATTTGTAAAAGGGCACTTGAAAGCATAGAGAATGTTGCAATGGTATTCCACTGATACTTCCGGGTCCTCAACACGTAGAGGACAGTACAGAAGCCTTCGTGTACTTCTTAATATAATACTGAGTCAAAGCCGTGAAAGAATCAGTGCAGAGATTGTTGGTCATAAGAGGGAGGATCAACTGATGTTGAAGCATTTGGTGGGTGTGCATACATTCATACTGCTTTCATTCATTCTTTCATTTGCTGTCACCTGTCTTCCAGTTGTAGGTTTCCTTGGAGAAAGTTTGGTTTTGCCTGTCTCTTTCTGCCTCCTTTCTTGTGAAAACACTAGAGGGGAAAAAAAGTAGATTACAGTATGACAGAAATGTCAGGAATTTTACACAAACCACCAGCAAAGTATACTTTCTTAATGCTTGGGGAGATCTTTGAAAGAATAAAGCAAAAGGGGCTTTTTTTCCAGTCTTCAAGTATCTATAGGCAAATTTATTTTATCAGAGAAGCTGGATTGTGTTTGTAGTGTCTATAAAACTAGCAAGGGTGTTTTCCTGCTATCTCTCTTTTCAAAGTGAATATCTTAACAGAAAAATGGTATACTGTGTCTGAAACAATACTGGAAGGATTCCAGGTGGTCTCTACGTTATTAAGGGATATGAAAGTTGTATTTGCTACATATATCCTATTGGCCTTTCCTAAAAATCAGTGGTTGGAGACTGGCACCAAGCTTCTGGCATCAGGGCAGGGTATTCAAAGTGATAATTTGCCGTGTCTTTAGAAAAGGTTTTTACCTAGATTATTCCGTCTCCTCTGCACATTTACTGCACATCAAAAATTCTTCCTGTTATTCTCAAGTCATGGCATATTCTAAATTAATATTCTTTGGTTTCTTAGCAATTTCAGCCTATTTAATAGGGAGATGGTGTTAATGCAGGCATCAAATCACCTTGCGTGTGAGGAGAAGCTGAGAGAGAACTGGTTTTGTTCAGCCTTAAGTAGGATTCCTGCTGCTGTCTACAGCTGTCGAGTGTGAAGGTGTGGAGAAGGCTGAGCCAGACTGCTCAGTATCAAATTCTTTATTTGCCTTTCATTCTGAGTAGCCATATCAATTTGTGCATTTTGGTGTATGAACCATATGGGTACATGTACACACAGTGCTGCAGTAGCTGAGTGTGAGAAAATAGTTTTAATGGCTGCCTTTTATATTGAAAAGAAATTAAAGTAATCCATATTCACAGCCCTCAAATAAGTACTACAACCACATATTTGGCTTTCAGAATAGGAAACAGCAGTCACGCTTGAGAACACTGTTACAAACTTTACTGTCTTCAGTGTCTTTTAAATGAAATAATGAAGAAATGTTACTTTTCTCTGCAGTGCTTGCTCTCTCAGCCAAAGTTCTGGGCCATTCAGACATCAGCCTTATTCCTTCGGACCAAGCTTGAAAAAGGAAGTACTCGCAGAATGGAACGGGCAATGAAGCAGACTCAGGTAAGACTTCTGAGCTGCCTTCTTAAAAACAGAGGTTCTTTATGTAGCAAATAGAAATAGGCAGGAGTTAGGAGCGTCTGCATTTCCTCTGTGCTAACTGTACAGTGAGATAATTTTCTAATTATGTTTCTAAATTAAATGCATAAACCACAAATCCTTTTATGTCTGCTAGTCTCAAGATAAACTCATAAACATACAGTAATACATACAAGTAATAATTGGTCACCTTCTTTCAAAACCAGCAAGTTTTAGAAGATTGAAATTAAGGTTTGTTTTCTTACCTCTGGTTTGTGACTTCTGATATCAGTTTTTATGTAGAAGTTCATGAATGTAACGCTACTACTTCTGTCATATTTTTTAATAGTTTTTATGCAAGTAAATTATCTGTAGAAAACACTCAAATTTGTAGTCATTGGTCTTGTGAGAACAAGAAAACACGTTTGTGAATAAAGCAGTACTTTTGATTTACCATTTTGATGTGATACTTAGTGATTAGTATTTTTATTGCAAATTTGAGGCAGTGATTAAATAATCTTGCTCCAAAAAAAGAGAAGATCAGTTTCCAAATATGAAAAAATAAAAATAAAAATTGGGATTTATTTAAGGAATACATTTTTCAAAGGAAAGGTCTGTATGCTTTTTATTTTTAATTCCCTTCATATTAAAGACTTTTGTTAGCTGATTGTCATCTTTATGCTATTAAGTCTTTTTGTCACACATAAACAGCAGGCATTTCTATATGTCTGTCAGGCAACAGTTCTGCTGACTATAAGAGCCAGAAATGTATAAAATTAAGATTATGGTGCTGTAAATTAAATTCCAAAAAGCTGATGTTTCATTTAAAAGCACTATTGATTCATGGATCTTGGAAGGAGTGCAGCTGGGATGTGCTGCTGCATTTTTGTTTTTCTGAGGAGGTCACAGGGTTGCTATAGTGGAATTTCTTGGAGTCATTGGGAGAGTGTCAAAAGATCCAGGATTCCCAGTCTGGGAGATGAAGTATCTGTTGGCATTTGGGAAGCAATCTCAGGATCCTTGATGCCCTAAGCTGTAAAACAGTTGGAGTATCTCAAACATTTTTGTCAACTTGATTAAACCTGACTTCTGGAAGTTGTTGTACTCTACAGTTTGACCATCTCACGACAGAAATCGTTGCAAGTATGTTTATGTGACTTCATTGTGTTCCACAACTGCAGTAATGTAAAGGATTTGATTAACATGCACTGTGACATTTCAGAAAGTGACTTCACAGTAGACACAGAATCTGTGGTTTTAAAGATTATCTTTAATCCTAAAATGTTTGTTTTCTTTAAGTTTTCTAGACATGTGAATGTAATAACATATATGAGTTGATTTGATATGGTATCAAGCTCAGTTTCTAAAAACAGTTAAAAGTTGCTTGAGGATTGATATGTACTAAATTAATCAAACAACTTGAATAACTTTCCATTTAAAGTTTTCATTTCTGAGTTCCATGAGATCAGAATTTTTCAATATGCTGGTTTCTTACAGTTCTGAGAAGGAATCAGAAAACATATACTGAATGATGTTATCTTTCATTCATAACACCAAGGTTTTTGATATATTGTCTTCATGAAGATGCCAAAGAGCTAGCAAGTTCTGTAGCTATTTATCACTAGAAAATAGATTTCAAAACCATAAAATTTTCATACAAATTGGGTTTGTGGGGGAGTTGGCTTGGTTTGGTTATTTTATATTTTCATGTTTACTAGTTGCTGATACTTGCTGCAGAAAGTTTAGATATTGACGATTAAGGGAGGAGGTAAGTGTAAATACAATTAGATTCCCCCATTGTTTATACTATCAAATTTTTAAAGCAATTGTAAAAATTCTTGTAGGACAGCTCAAATAAGAAGTGGTAAATTAAATCCTCTAAGTTACTTATTTTAGGGTTGCCTGAAGAGTGCAAGAGCCCTTATGGGCTCTGACTTAGTGATGCTGGACTGTCCTGTCCTCTTCTACTGTAACTCTCCTTCCTTTCCCCATTTCCACCCTTGCGTGCTTCTACACGGGGTCTGCAGCTGCTAAGCATCTAAAAGTATAAGTATCACTGGACAGGCATATGCTGATTTTCAGCCCGAAATCAGGCCAGGCTATGTTGTTTGTTGAAGAAAGTGGGTTTTGGCTACATGTTTTTGTTAGAATTATTTTAATTGCTTGAAAATAATTGCAGCTATTTTTGAAACGAGGGTGTATTGGTTGAATTAGCTGCCATGCTCCACATATTAAGTATATCTTTACATTAAACAGTTATCATAAAATTATTTTGTAAGTGTTTGGGGTTTTTTTAACTGGAAGGCTTCAAAGAGAAACGATCATTTTCAAAACCTTTTTCTGTTTACTTTAAAAATATGAACTCCAGATAATGCAGTCTTTGGAACAGGTTTTAAAATGATGATTCTGCATACTCTGGAACATTGTAGTTAACTTGAAGTGAGTAGGAGAGATTTTTATTCTTAACTTTTTCTGATGCTACTGGTTCTCTGTCCAGTTTTTGCCTAAATGAGGTTTGGATCCACAAAAATATGTTGAAAGATTTCTAAAGCCAGTACCTTTTTCAACCAGTTTTCTAAGAAAAGGACAGCTAAAACTTTGCATTCCACTAGAATATTTAATCATGACCTGTATAGGATGTATTGAAGTCTGGATCAAGGTACTGCCAACCAAAATGTATCGCTGGATACAGTACGATTTCTTTAAGGTTGGGTGTTTAGGTTTTTTCCATATGCATGTAGGTGAAGTGTTAGGGTGAAAAGAAAGGAGAGAGGAGGAAGGAGAAAACAGAAAGAAAATGGGACAGTTTTTGGTAAATAGCTCTCCACATAATTAGAAACCTGCCACTTCTACATCAGTTTTGGGATCGTCACCTACCTTCTATTGTTCAGAAAGTAACTCAGAAACTATTAATAGTGGAAAATGGGTTGGAATAAGTTGTTAATCCACAAATTACTGCTGAAAGTACAGCCAAAGCTCAAGTAACAGGATGGGGAGAAAAAAGATATTTTGAGTGGTGTAGGAGCTATGTAAAAAAGAGAAAATGGAGGGATGATTTGAAAAAACCCGATCAAAACCAAACAAACCATTTTAAAGCACATAGAGGGGGATGCTATCTTTTAGTTTCTTTAGATATGAAATACAATAAATTGTGAAAAAAGTGTACTCTTCAGTGGATTTTAACTAATTTTAGGAATGAAGAAAAGGCATAAAAATGACATGCTTTGTACTAAGGATGGTGGTATTTAAGTGAGAGCATTGTTTGCTGCTGGATTATGCCAGCAGCAAGAGAAGTGAAGCTGCCATGTGCCTGGTGCACCAGTAGCCTGCTCAGGCTTATCCTACAGTGACTTGTTACAGCTACTTCCTGGAGCTTGCTCAGTGTTCACGCTGGCTACCTCTGTGCTTGCAGCTTTTATCAGCTTGTTATGTGCCCCTTTTCTGATTGTATTTTCTGCTGCTTGCTGCACCTGGTGATAGCATGACTGTAACCTAATCACTTGGCTTTCCTAACATATAGTAGATCGTATGCAGTATTTCATGCGGTTCTCTCTTGCTTTTCTTGGCAGCAAAAGAATTTGCCCGTTGGGGAAGAGAAATGTGTCTTGGAAGGGTGTTTTTAATAAGACTTCGGGAGACCTGGGAGCAGACTAGGAATATTATAGGCTAATCATTATGTCTAAGATTGAAAGGTCACATGAGATCTTGTTTTATATCCTTAGTCATACACAGATGTATGTGGTTGGGAATTCTGTATCAACTGCCCTGTAATTTTCACTTAAATAATACTTCAGAGTGTCATTTTTTCCAGCAATTAATGTTTTTCTGTGTGTATCAAAAAGGGAAATAATGTGTTTAAATTGTTCTTAACTATAGAAACATGCTAGCTGACATTCAGTTCTTTCAAATCTAAAAAGAGTTTATGTACAGCTATAGAGAGAAGTGGCTGGTATAGATCTAACAGAACTGGCATCTTGAGCTCTGTGAGCCTGAATGCAACACTGCTGTTTCCTTATTTTCACATTGATGGTCTTTAAATAGTTATGCAAGAAAGTTACATCATAGATATCATAGAAGCATATCCTTTTTGTTTTCAAAACTAGATTGTCACCTCTTTGCCAGCTTGCTCCCTCTGCTTTGTTTGGCGGTTGTTCTACATTGGACAAATTCAACATTTAAGGGAAGAGTTCAAAAAGATGGGAGCAGTCTTCCTCACACTAAGGTGGTCTAGAGAGGTTTGAGGTTAACGCATTTTTCCCCACTGCTTTTGCTTCTCAAGTCGTCGATGTTTCTTGTCAGACCTCTCACGACTGGTGTTGGAGCAATATAGAGAGACTTGCAGTATGACCAAGGCAATTATAGCACTTGTATGTTCAGCTAAACTGTTAAGTCACTGTACTAGGAGTTCTTATTCTTTAACTCACTCTTGTACTCTAAGAGTACATTAAATAAGATTTTAGTAGTTGCTTTGAGTTGTGTATGGAATGGGAGAGGGGAGGAAGAGAGACAACATTGCTAAATTAATTGCTAAAAATTTTTTTCACATGAAGTTGAAAGTTTTAACAAAGTTACCGGGATCTGTGGGATGGATCCGCTGTTGAACTGCGAGAGATTTAACTCACTTTCTTCAGGAGGGTAGTAAGTGCAAGACAGACCTCTTCTATAGACATCCTGCATTGATATCCCAATAGTTCTCAACTATTATGAATTGTATTTATTATTAGAACACATGTTCCAAAAGTGTTTAAAAAGAGGATAAGAGCCGAGTGTCTTATAAAACCTTTCCTTAATGAATTGTATGCAAGATCACAAGGTCTCCAGAACCCTAGAAATACACCTTATTACTTCAGAGAGCAAGCACAAGAGAGTGACCTCCTGGTGATAGTTATTATTTTAGTCTCAAGACACATATTTCCAAATCGTATTTCGTTTTGCTTAAGCAGATGACAGATTAGACAGGAGATGTTACATTGCAGAAGAGATTCTGAGGATACATTGCACACTTCAAAATAATTACCGTGGTGGTGCTTGGCTGCCTCTGTTTTTCTTCCACTGTGCAATTATTGCAATAAAACCCAAATTAAACCAAAGACCCAGCCTGCCAAGATTTTTTCAGGAGTAAGTGGTTTTGTACCACTGGCAAAATAAGAAAAAATTGAACAGTATAATTTTCCAGGTAATGATTTCTGCCTTGAAATTTTCTACTGCACTGTTGTATTTGCCAGTTTGGATCAGTGCTATTAGCTGGTGT
This sequence comes from Coracopsis vasa, assembly GCA_026283785.1. Taxonomy (NCBI): domain Eukaryota; kingdom Metazoa; phylum Chordata; class Aves; order Psittaciformes; family Psittacidae; genus Coracopsis; species Coracopsis vasa. Next base: position 25,629 of record JANHGB010018297.1, on the reverse strand, counting down.
GGGGAAAAGAATGAAACCATTTTTATGTGCTAAAGGTTCTTCATATTTTCTCTGCTAGTATTATAAAGTACAAACCTTTTTGCTTATTTGAGAATTATGTTCAATAACTGAGCTGTTCCATTCCTAGGATCAATGCACTTCCTAAAAGCAGCCAAAAACACTAAGCCTCCCATTTTTTCCAAATGTTTTCCATTGAACATTAGCCCTGAAAGAATTCACCTTTCTTCCTTTAAAGTCTCTTCACTCAGTGTCCTGACAATTTGAGTGATGGTATTAAGAGTCATAATGTCAGAGAGGAGACTCCTTAAGCCATATTGAACAGTAATGTTACACTTTTTTATAGACAGAGTGATGTCAGAGAGTTGCAAAGAAAAATATCAACAGATTGTAAGATACAACATTCACATCTTTCTGCCTAAGCTTTGCCTTGGAAGGCATAAGCATTATAAGCTGAACTGCAATGAATAAAACAATTAAAATAATTTTCATATGTAATCAGACCAGATGCAAGGCATGGATGACACACTATTCCCACCTATTGCTAAATTGAATAAACGAAGCTTTACAGATGTTGTTAACTATAAGTAGATGAATCTGTACAGCTGCATGTCATACGTACTACTGCAAATCTGGAGATAGGTATCCCAAGGTAAGCTAACAGACCATTTTCTGAAACCAGGACAACACAGAGTAAAGCAAAGCTCAGCTGGATATGTTTGGCATTTGGGACTATAGAGTAAGAGTGAGACTACAATGCTATGCTGCAAACAAATAAGCTATAAGCATACCGAAAAGGGAGCAAGATGCATGTATGGAAATAGAGATGTTCTTTCCCCAAATGCCAAATGATCTAGCCTTTATTTGGACTCATTTTAAATGTAGCGCTGTCATGGTAAATTATTGGATATTCCCAGTATTCTTGCTTTTGCAACAGAAAGTGAGTGGTTTGGTTTTAAATCCTTCCTTCAGAAGTAACCTTGGAAATCTAGCTTCACATAGAGACTGTAGGGGAAGTTCTACTTACACCTTTTGATACATCATAAGAATGTATGACATAATTGACAAGTGAAACGGCTTTTTCTTTGAAAACAAAAACATTCAAGAGCTACACTTGCTTGATAATAGTCATAACTGTAAAATTGTTATGCTTTTTTAATCATAACTAAAAAATTAAATTTCTTATAAGTAACACTAAATAAGTAAAAATAAATGTAAATGGCTTAAAGATAAAAAATGTACGTGGAATTTTCTGAAGATTGTGTCCTCTCTAAATGGATTTATTCTGAGGCTTAAACCATTAACAGGCTAAAACACACCTGCAGGCCTCACATCCTTCTAACCCACTTTTAACCAC
>JANHGB010018297.1:0-24265 GCA_026283785.1 Coracopsis vasa | reverse complement strand
CATTGAAACCCATATCCTAAGCACTGGCACTTAGTAACTTCGGGTGCAATATTTGTCCAGAGTAGTAAGCATAATTTTGAACATCAGTAATACTGTTGTGCTGTTAGAGGCCTCATTTGTTTTCTCATGCTTCTTTAGGTGGTAGTGTTTGACTACAACACAACATTCCAAATGGTGGTTGCTCTGTGGTTAGAGCATCTCTAGAGGAGATGCTCTAACTTGCCTAGTATACTGCTTGGCTCTCTGTTTCAAATTAAAAGGAAGTATTGTGTCAGACATTCATGAATCCAGATATCTTCTGTTCATGACCTTGACCTCTTTTGTGCTAATTCTGATACCAAAATGCTTTATATTTCATTTGGGATTCCTGAACTCATTTCCTCTTGTGTGCTTTCCTTCTCCACCCAGCTGCAAAAGCCCTATTCAAAAGAAGCTGAAGCTTTTTTTAGTAAAATGACACAGTCAACCTAAGTGAATATTTGTTTCTTATTTGGCTACTATTGTTTTCAAAGTGAAATACATCTTAACAAGGCCTCATTTTAGAAAAAATAGAGAAGCACAGTTCCAGCACCCTAATCAATAACTTCTTGCCTGAGTGTGCTTCTCCTTAAAATTATCAACATCATCTTGCATCTTAAAAGTTCACCTGGAGTTATGCAGAAAGTAAATCTTATTGGTAGTCCAGTACTTCAGGTTCTGCATAGATGTCATACAAATTTTTGCTCTTCCCTCTTTCCTGCCATCAAAACTTTGCATAGGTGAAACAGTACTCTTAGATTTAGAAGATAGTCTCTTTCTCGATGATTTTTGAATTTGAAGTCATTACGATGTGGATGACTTTTGATGATCTTGCTTAAACATGTAGGATATATTTAGGGAATTAGTTTAAAGTGAAGAATTAATTTATTTGCCTGCGGACTTGGTAGTAATGGAGTGGGAAAGAATGAATGACCAGACTATCACAAAGAGAAAAGGTCTGGGAAATGTTGTGTCAACATTAGCTTTACAGTTTTCCATCATGTAAAGTAGAAAAAAGAAACAGCTTTAACTGGTACCCCAGAGAATTAGACTGAAAAGCCTCATAGATAAAAGGCCTGCTAAAGGTAGGCAGTAAAACTAGCATAACTTTTCTAAATGCTCATTTCATGAAATAAGGTTAACAAGAAGTGATATATCTGGTTTTTTTTAATAAAGTAGGAAGTGTAGAACAATGTTTTAAATTTAGCTGAATTGTTCATGTTGAATACTTGTTAATGTTAGTTTGTTTATGCGTTAAATATCTCTACTCATGATGCAGTCACTACCTATAGAATAACAAAGTTTAAAAGTCTGAGTGATAACACATTTATGACATACGCTAGGGTAGAGAAAAACCGGTATATCTTATTAATGTTTAGATATCTTATTACAAAATTTATTAAACTTACACTTATAATCAATAATCTAAATTAATATACCAGCCAGACATGTTTTGATGCTGAGGTTTAAAAACAATTGGATGCATGATGTGGTGAAAATACTGGTGAAGTAACCTGGAATGAGAGTACATTGAATTGGTAAACCAGGCTTTAACAGCTGCTGTGCAGGTGCAGTGGCATGTTTGCTTTCATAGCTCAATACCTAGTTTATTCAGAGTTGAGAAACTTCCTTGGAGCTGATAAGACAAGAAGGCACGTTTTCCTCACTTGCTCTATAAAATTAAGCCCAAAATACTGATATCTACTGATTTTAATGTCTTGTAAAACAGTGTCATCAGAACTGATGCGTTTCTAAGATATCTGTAAGAAAGGAAGAAACTGTAAATAAAACCACATTTTGATAGTTGTCTCCCTGGTTACAAGGCCTATAATTTTATTTAATTGATACACTAATGTACATTTGCTTTATTTGCTAATCAAGCTTCCATTTCCAGCTAGAAGAGTCTCAAAACAATTGCAAGTTAATTTATTTAGAACATGAGAAATGCAGTTCATCATTCTCTAACGTTAAAAAAAAAACAAACAGGAATTTTATGCTAAAGATATAGTTGTCTTAAACATGTCTTCACTGGATCTTCCTGGTTTAAAAAAAAGAAAGATGGGAATAAAGCTTTGTAGAATTGAAGGACAGTCTGATTCTCATTGCTGATGAAAATTTATCTTTTAAAGGTAAAGAACAAACATTGAAGATAAAATAAATAAATACCCAGCCAAACACAAACAAACCAACTACCAAAAAAACCCAAACACCAAAATTATTTGCTGGCTGGTTGATTAGGGCAGTAGTCTCTTAAAAATACCAAAACTTTTTAGTCCCTAAAATAGCATTTTTGAGCCATATTAAGACAAACAGAATTAATTTTTCATTCTTTTCAGATTTTAATAGTTTTTAAGAACAATAAAATATATGCAGAGCAAGTATAAAATCAGAGCAAGTATATCATCTCTGATGATGATAGTTTTGCAGTTATAATTCAGTAGTGGTGTTCAGTTTATTACAGGTAAGAAATTCAATCCGTTAAGTAAAACAAAGCAGTTCTCTTTGTCCTCCCTCAGTTTTCTCTGAGGAATACACCCCCAATCTTCCCCTGCAAGCCTACCAAATGAATGAGTTTTTCGGCATGATGATAAGGCACTAAGCATGGGGGTTATTGTAGTTCAGGAAGTTCCAGGACCATGGTGAACTGTCTCTCAACATGTAGCGGATGAATTCAGTCTTGAAAGACTAATTTATAGTCATGCTTATAGTAGATAGAGCCTTCTTATTCACTGAAATGAAGCTAAGATGCACAAAAACAATTACTGGGAAGTAGTACAATAACAATGAGACAGATGTTATTGATAGAAGTGTTTGTGCCTTTTTTTCATGTTTTGAAAGTGATCCAGCATTGTTCTGGAAAAAATTCTTCCATTAGAAGGTATTTTAGTGCTGCTTTAACCGTTACATGAAATGAGAGACGAGAGATTGCTTTTAGCTTTAAAAGTATTTGAAGTGAAAGAATATGGAAATAATGGTGCTCTAATACTTGCGAAAGTTGGAATAGGTAGTAACTCAAAGCCAATTTAGCCCTTAATGGTCCTTGCTTTTGTCCTTATATACTTGATCAATAAAGAAAGAGTGAACACTCTTGTCAGTAAGGCTGACTCCTGATACAAAAGAAATATTTTACTGTGTCAGGGCAGCGTACAAGCTGTGATTTTAAGAGAAGCCAACGCATGTATTGTCAAAGGAGATTTTCAGTGGGAAACATGATGAAAGCTGAAAATAATTACTCAAATTTTAAATTTGAGGCAAGAAAATGGTTGTATCGGGGTAGTCGGAGAACATTACATGGGAAGCATTTTCCTTCTATTATGTAGGTCAGCACCAGGGGTAATCAAGGAGAACGTGTTAGGCAATTCGGTTTTTGAGCACCAGCTAAGTGTAAGGTATCACCAGACCAGTTTCTGCAACAAAACAAGCTGTGGAGACTTGTAATCATTGACTTGGAGATTCAGGTGAAGTAGGGTGAAGGGATTTGTAAAAAAAGTAATTAAACTGGTGACAAATCTTTGTGAGATACATTTACAAATAGTGAAGGAAAATACTGTTTGTGGAAAAGATAAAATAGAAAAGAATGGACTATTGGGTAATTAATGAGGGTAAATATAATTTGTTTATTTATTTATTTACAGATTTAATGATTGTATCATTTACAAAAACAAGGACTAATTCCAAAAATGAAAATGGTCATGCTTTGAAACTAGTCTGTATCTATGATGCTGGCGTAGGGAGAGCTGCTTTTTCTGATAGATGTTTCTACCAAACAAATATCCATTATGCCAAGGGTCTAACTCTCTAGTAAGTTACAGGGAGGGTTGACTTGTTAAAAAAATATTTAGTACATTAACTGTATGTGGTTTCTAAATGTTCAGAGGTAGAGAATTTGGGAAATCTAGTATGTAAAGAATCACTTGCTTAGAAACTATTGTACTGGAGGCAAACTTTGCAATAGTGTGGGCTGGATGTAGCTTCTAACCAGAGAACTGCTTGCTGACCTAACTCAACTCATTTGGTTCCTGTTCCAGTTGTTAGTTAGGAATTGAGGAATGTATTTGGCTTCTGAACTTTCCAAACTGGTTTAAGAACCATTGATTCAAAGAATCATTTGAATCGGTGCATGGAGAGTTCTATGAAGATACAATATTGGCTGTTTTCAGTATTTCCATTTACTTTTGCAGTTACTCAGTTTCTTCACAGTATTGCTGTCTGTCTGAATATTGTAAACTATAACATTGTGATTTTGTGATAAGACTTGGGCATTTTGACAGATGTGGAGTTGTTTTTGTGAGCGATATAACTTACCATGCCTGAACTAGATTTTAAACAGCATAAATATTATTGTTTGTGGCTATTGCGCGCATTGCTGTGCTATACCTGCCCATTTTTCCAGATGCAGATCTGTGCAAACTTTGAAGTTGCCTAGAAATAGAATGGAAACATGCAGTAAATGATCCTACCACAGAAAGCTTAATCTCCTGCTTTATTCCATTTTCCCCTGTGTATAATGCATGCAAACAAAAGCCATTAATAACATTGCAAGTTCAAACACTTAGAAGTTATAAAATGACAATTTATAGTGCAATTATAAACTATTTCAGTAGCTCTCAAGCTGCACCTTGCCTGGACAATTCCTCTGGTCTGAAATCTGCCTTCTTTCCTCTGGTTCTCCATTGAAAGTGTAGGCTGAGGATTGGATGCATGGCCAGAGGCCCAGCAGACTCCTGAGCTCACATTCTTCTCTCCCCTGGAAAAAAGTGGTAGCAGAAAGCAGGCAGTGGCAGCTACTGGTGGAGGAGTTAATTTGTCTTTCAGTCCTCCCCTTTTGGCCTAGGTTAGAGTATCTCAAGTAAACGGGGCAGCTGAAAGCAAAGTGCATCTGTTTTTCTGGCAGCAGTGTGCTACCTCCTTCTGAAGATCTGCAAGAAAATTGCCTCCAGTGCAAGACTGGTACCATTAGAACTTGCAGCTGATTGTCCTCAGTTAAGTAATTGAAAGCTATTAATAGATTAAAGGCTGTACATATTACGCTAACCATCATTTTGTTTCTACAGCCCATGGTTTTTTTGGGCAAGGCTTTTAGTATCCTGTGTCCATGCTTGTAGTTGCTCTTCTGTGAAGTAGCAGAACATCTGTTTTCCAGACTCTGCTCCCTGACCTGTTTGGTGTGAGTGACCAGCATAGACCATGAAACTCCCTCCAGATGAATGAAAACTTTATTTTAGTTTGATTTCTTGATTGCTTCTGTACCAGACAGGCCATGTCCAGCACTGCACTGTGATTGTGGAAAGAATTGTGGTTTTGTGGATTTTTCCTTTTTTTGATAAAGAAGAACTGAGTCTTCAGGGGAGCTTGATGTGCTTCTGTCTGGATATGTCATACAATCAGGCATGGAATATTTAATGCATTTAAAGTGTTTTCATTTTTACTGGAAGTCAAATTGATTTCAAGCCAATTGTTGCTGAAGATGCTTATTTTCTTCTTTGGTGAGTAGATCAATCATTAACAGCCAATGAGAGGGGCTTTGTTTGTTTTTCCCTGATGTGTAGAGAGCTTTCCAGGAACATGTGAAGAAGTGGATTGGATTTCTTTCAAGAAAATACATATATTGAAAACAGACTTCTTTATATGTGATTGCCTTTCTTTGGGATAGCTAAAGTTTAACCTCTTTGCCTATGTGTCATATTTCTAATGTACTTACCATCATATACTGAATGGTTGCTGGGTCAGACTCAGCTACTGGAAGAATCTGTATTTCCTGCCAAGTAATTTTTCAACAGAAACTACTGGATATCAGACAAGGTTTCACTGTATAGGGAAGTTATTCTTAGGAAAAAGAGTAATGATTTGGTGTCGGGAGCTTGTTGAGGTTTTTTTTGTTGTTTTGGTTTGGGGTTTGGTTGGGTATTTTTTGGTGAAAGGGAAAACAATGGATGCTCCAAGATGTTATCTGAGACATTCTGATCAAATTCAGGACAAAAGAGACTGAACTTCTCTGTCCGTTCTCTTTATACTCCTGTCCCCTTCCCCAAAATAACTAAAGATGTTCAAAAGTTGGTTATTTCCAATACTGCAAAATGAGCTGTTAGCAATTAGAGCAGCTGAATATCTATGGGTTTGGGTTACAGATATCTAGATACTAGACAGTATTTTTTTCCTCCTTACAGACATCTGAGACCATCTAAGTAACAGGACAGAATTATGCTTGGTATGATTGACAGTAAAAAAACTGCACTAGAGTTACCTGAATACACTGTATTCTGTTTTGTGTTATGTTTTTTCCTTGAGATTTCTATTTCTGTAACAGAATACCATCCAATCTCTACCTTAGGTAGGAGGAAGCTGAAGCAGTTTACATGCTTGCAGTGAATAACATGGTCTTCAGAAGTTTTCCTCGCAAATTCTTTTAAGTATCTTGTTTACATTTTTCAGAAAGTTCCAATTATTTTTTCCATATATAAATGTTTATTTAAATATTTATTTATAGTAGGTTTACTTACGTTTTGTGAAAAAGCTTTAGAGGCCTTTTCTGCTACTGCCAGACAGCACGTCATTTTTTGTTATTGCTTGCATAGATATACTATTGTGCAATTTACCATTAGCAAAATGCAAATGTGTGGTAGGTAAACTCAGGTCTGCCAGCAATAGAAAAAGTACAGGATGTTTACAATAGATTGTTCTTCTTGAGCAGAGTGTTCCAGCTGGAATACAGAATAGGTTAAATGGATCATAGAGGCATGTATGTTCATGAGTATCATACCTAAACTAACAACAAAGTGCTGCATATAAATGCTATTAAATGAAAGGGTTCAGCTTGACTATTGCCTTCTGATCGTGGCTTTTCCGAGGAAGAACTACATCTCTCAAAGAAAGTACCTGTTTTATATTACAAAACACAAGTGTTTGATGTAACTTACTCTGTATAACACTTAACACTTTATTGTAATGCCTGATGGAGGTGGAAAGGAAAAATCACAGTACACTAGAATAGACGTTTTTTGGCATGAGATCAGTCAGACCTTTTTTAAGATTACAAACAAGTTCCTCCTTTGCTGTAAAATGGATACACCCTTTGTTAAAAAAAAAAGAAGTTTATTTGCTTATGCTTTTAAAAGGAATAACAGCCTTAAATTCATCAAATGTGAAACATTTTAGAAAATTCTCTAGGCATAATCTGTCGCAGAGAGTACTGCATTATTCTCAGGTTGATCTCAGGCACTGACATTGAAATGAAACCTGTGCGCGAATGACAAAGAGATGGTTGTCCTGAAAAAACCTCTACTGACATTATTCTCAGCCCAGAAACTTTACACCTCTAAGTATTTGCTGAGGGATAGGTGATGCCAAGCTTCCGTAGCTGTTTAGAGGGAGAAGGAAATAGGAGATAGCAGGGAAGTCATAAAACAAACATTGCATCTCAATACTATGAGTACTTACAACATCTAAACTAAAGAATTCATCAAAATAAGCTGCTAGAAAAATACTGTGGGGCAGATGGTACTGAATCCAGTACAAGATGGCCTTTTGTCTTCATAGATCAAGGAGACTTCTGTGTCCAATGTAGGATGAGAGGAAAGAAAACAGCAAAGCAATGCTTGGGGAATTAGTCTGCTGTTTAAAAAGGGATTATGCTAATTTGAAAGGATATGGATAGAAAAATTTTGTTTTCATTTCAATCAAAGGAAATCAACCTTCTGTGTGTAAAATTGCTAGAAACTGGGAACATTTTCTTGTGACTTTTTTTAAAAAGCAAATAACCTTGAACACTGAGCATTGCAGATTCTTCCAATGTAGCAGTTACGGACAATTAAGAAATTTTTAGCAAAACATTGGGTGAAGTAGTTAAACCACCACTCTCAATGCAGACTTAGGTTTGAAATCTTGCACCCTAAAGCCATCTCCTTGAATGTTTCCGTTAATTTTGTTTCAAGCACTGCTTGTTTTTATAGTTCTAGAATTGCGTTGCCTTGTTAGTCAGGATGCTTCACAAAAAGAAACTACATCTTTGCTGCTCCTGTGTTCCAGGTGCCCTGTAACCTTTCATTTGCAATACAAGTTGAAAGTCAGTGCTGTACAACATTTTAAAGTTAGCTTTAACAAATTTTAAACCAGCTGTTAGTTCCTAGGAAATAGTGTGATACATCATCCTCTAGTTGGTTTAAATATGCATATCATTTGAGGTCTATCCTATCAAGCAATAATTTCATGGAAGAATGACTGAAAGGGTGAACTTGCAAAGTGAGCAGAAATGGAAGTCCTCAAAGCTATGAGGTTTTAATGGAACCAAGGCTTACATATGAATGAGGGGCAAAAAGAGAGTAAGATTTTTTTCCCTTCTAAGCAGTGAACTTATGCAGTGTTCTAACAGAACATTTTCATCCTCCTGAGAATGTGAATAACGTAAAATCTCCAGTAAGTAGTGATCTTCATCTTGGGATCTTTGCACAATGTAAGAAATGGTCTTTCTGAGTTTCCATGAATCACAAATCATAATTAAAATAGTTGTGGCTGTAATAAATTTTCCTCAAATATTTCATGTCATAATTCCCATTTGAAAATTAGATAAATGAGAGGGAGCATTTCTTTCTCAACGTTGAAATACGTCCTTGCTTAATAGCTTTTGGTTTATGTTTGCATGCTTTAGTCCTTGACTGTTCATAGATTTTCATCATTTAACAGAAATACATCATCTGTGAGCTTTTTAGAAGGATAGCTCATTATTTCTTTTAAGTCTTGCTAAGCAAGAAAGTCCTGTCTTAAATGTCAAATGCTGTTCTGAATAATGGTTGAATGTTGTAAATATACTGGTTTTATGTCTTTTTATCCAGCAATAAAATTGGCAATCAGTAATCAGTATTTGGTCATAATCTTCCTCATGAAGTGCTCAACTGTTCTTGTTTTTTCCACATTGTATTTATCAACCAAAAGTTATTCTCTCCCATTAAGCAAACCTTTACTGCATTGTTATATGAAAACTGTTTTTATTGCTTCATAGTTTTTGGCATTGCTTCACTGGAAGATTAAGTATTTTGACTAGTGGATTTTAGAAGTCTGAATATGTCTCAGTTTGTCCCCGCGGCCTTGGTTACAGGAGCACTTGGGTTGACAAAGAGCTGTTGAAACAAGTTTGTTGTTTGGATTGTAAATATAATTTTTTTGCCCTTTTTTTTTTTTTTCTTATTAAATAAGTTTATCAGAAGAGCATATCTGAAGATCTAATTGCATATCCAAAAGGTACTACAATATTTACAGTACATGAAAAAAGCATTGAATATCTGATCTAATTCATAGGAAACAAATTCAGAAAAGCCCTAATTATTCTGTATATTTAATTTTCTGTATTTGTCACCTGCTTTCTAACGTGTGTACAGTTTCTGAATTTCAGACACTGATTATATACATTTTCTTCAGCAGGAATGCAGCTTTTATTAGTAATTCTGTATTTATGTATGACTGAGTATGCTGTTGCAGAACAAGGCTGTGGCAGTTGCTGTTGTAATACATCCCAAATTAACTGCAGTTCTTTCTTGTGGAGCATTTTTCAGGCATTATTGTTAGAAAATGTAATTTGGCAGTGGACAGTTTCAAAAACAGTAAAATCACTTCAAGTTTTGTAGCTTCAAGAATTACGTAGCTTTTCTCTTAGACAATATTTTGATACCACTGTCACCAAAAGTAAAGTTTTAAAAGCATTTATAATTATGTGTTCAGTTGCATGAAGTTTGAATAAACGTAATGATGAATCTCTGGAAGTTTTACAGAAGTCTGTGAATATTGCAGGGTCCACAAAAGCTTCTTGTTGTAGAAGCTTTATAAAATGCCTGCTTTTTGTTTCATAAATACTAAGCATTGAAACTCTATCTGTGTGACTGAGTTCTGTGATAAGGAATCAAAGGAGCTTTTTGATGATAAATTTTCCTCTTTATTCATCATTTGTAAAATAAACTTATGAATAAAGCAAGAACTTTGTAATTGTACAAGCACAGATTTACGCATGTAGTTGCCGTTACTTTTACAAAGGGTTCCTCTACTTTCTTCTTGAGTAAATAACATAGGTAAGCCCAGTCCAGTTTGGGCCATACGCCTGCTAGAGTCTTAGAAGCATTGTCATAATGAGATGAGATAGCAGGATTGTTTTCCCTACAGAAGTGATCTTATTTTTTACCGTCTTTGTCTCCAAACACTTTATTTCCAAGCAGCTGAACAATTACAACTGTGTCTTTGTGCCATCAGGCACTTCAGTGCCTGACCCAGAAGCCAAGACCCACCCAGGCAGTCCCAAAACTGGTGTCCATACTTCGGCACTTAGAAAAGGTATACAGGTTGTATAAGTAAAGGCAGATGCACAGAGTTGGCCCTTTGTAAAACCTGTATTATCTATTTAATTTTTAATCCAAGATTAATATGCTAATTTGTTGTTTCAGTGTTGTGCAGTTTTTCATAAGGCTTTCCTTCTCCCTTAAATTTTGACGTACTCCTAGTATACTTTTATCAAATGGAGGGCTAGGATGATAGGTGTTCAGCAAGTACAATAGGTTCACTGCTATGTAGTTTGTAATTTTCATAAGATCAGAAAGCAGAACAAAAAAGGGGAAATGTGTTAGTTTTGCTATCTGAAGGGAAAACTATGTTTATGGTATGCTAGTATATACTTACCTCCTAAGCCTAAGCATGGGTCACGAGTGGCCTAAACAAGAGACTGAAAAGCTAAGCAGGTGGAGGGTTAATCTCTTTACTTTCTTGTATAGGATAGAAGAGAATGTTGGTGCTCAGGTGTAGTACTGGAAATGGTACAAAGCAGAGAAAAATAATAGATATGGATACAGAAATGGTGGTATTTATCTTTGAGTACATTAAAATTTATTTGCATTAAGTATTATTTGGCAAAGCTTATGAGCAAATTATAATCTGCAGTCATAGATGCAGATGCTGAAGCTTGGCTTTTTTATGGTATGAAGAAGGAAAATGTTAACGAGGCTGCACAGTTTGCTGAAGATTTGTTGACTTTTGCTAAATAAACCTACCTGCAGAGCACATGGCCCACAGGAGAATTATTGGAAGAAGCACAGAGCTCAGGGGGCAGCTAGAATACAAGAGCAGTAGAGTTGTGACATCAACTTGCTGATTATAAAATATACAGAGGTAATGGACAGAAACAGAGGAAGGGTAAGGAAAACAAAAATAGGTAGTTAGGCAGAGTGTGGAGAGGTCAGGCTGATGTGTGGGATTTTCAGAAGGAGTCTTCAGACTTTGGAGAAATTGAAGAGAAAGGACCCGAGAATTATAAGAACATCAAGAAAATGTTGTGTATCTGGAGTTTGTGTTAGAAAAGACTGAAAGGTACTTTTCCATTCATCCTCTTCTGTCTTCCTGGAATTAAGGTACCAGTTGGGTACCATGGCGATAGAAACAAAGTGTAACATATGACAGGATCAGTTTCCTTTGGCATAAATCAAGCTAAACCCATATTAGATATGGTGAACACCTGTAATAAGTGGGACATCTTAGAGTTTTTAGAGGAGGAGGGCAAAAGATGCCACACTCAACATCTTGTTCAGGGTTAGGTGATAGAAAAACATTGTGGTTAACGGCCGTTGAGAGCATTTGTGTAGAAAGGACTCTTGGGTGAATGGTCATCACTGGAGTCCCAGAGGGATTAACTAGGGATTGAGTCTGGCAAATTGGCAAGATCTATAAACTTGAGAAGCAGAAGACTACAAAAAACTTGTCTAATCTTCCTACCTACAAAATCATAAAGAGGAACATCAAGTGTACCAGGATAAATCAAAGGAAGATGCTAACAAGGGTAGAAATGGTGGTACTGATAAAAGCACAGCAAGTAATCAGGTACTAAAATAGTAAAAACTAATATTTTTGATAGGATTTGGTCAGTGAGAAACAGCTGGATGCCTGGTCAATAGTGTGACAAGACAGGCCATTAAAATAAACAATCTGTGATGATTGATGCAGTCTGTGAAACAAGATTTTGTGCAGATGAAAAATATTGTGGAGCAGTTGTGACTGGAGCACTAAAACTGGAAATGCTGTTGTTGGAAAAGATAAGTAAAAGGAAAAATAGTGCAGTTGCACTGTAAATTACTAATATGGAAGGCTGGAAAGAAGTGAGATGAAATACCATGGATAAAATGCTGCCTATGGATCAAGACTGTTTTGAAGGAGATGTTTTACTGGGGCCATTGATGTTAAGTTTGAATATGGACAGGCCTATTTTCAGTGTTATTGAGGGGAGAGATGAATAAAACAGTTGCTGCACAAACAAAAGTGGGATGCTGTTTTCAAGAAGTTGGTTTTTTGTTTTATAAGTAATGAGTATCTTGCTCTTTTCAGAAGATGGGTTTGGTTTGGTTTTTTCTTTGTTCTGTTGGTTTGGTTGGTTGGTTGGTTATTTCCCCTCAATAAGCTTGGCTTAGGAAATACATAGTTACAGTTTTACATTGCAAGGGACATTTTTTTTAGAAAGTAAGTAAACTATTCCATCCAGAATAAAGAGGGTGAGAATAGAAAGAAGGATGGGAAGGTCTGCCGTTTATTTACCTCAAACGCAAGGAGTAGTTGGTGATTATATTTTGACAAAGGGATGATACTTCAGACCTGTTGGATGAACAACAAATTTAAAAGCTGTATTATGAGCTGGTTGAGAAAACAAATAGCATTATGTTCTAATGAAAATTACATCTCTGACAAGAAGCCATGAGGATGTGATAGTATTTCCAGAGATTGAGTACAGAGATAGGGTCTGGCTAAAAAGCAAAAGCTCTAACTCTTGTCAGCCGTTGAAGAAAAGGACAGTTAAAAATGTGGAGATGATAAAGAGGTTTAAATTTGGGCAGGCCCAAAATCAAAGCTAATACTTATTATCAGGACCATAGTGATGTTACACATGTATTGAATATAGAAGTGAAGCAAGGATGTGCAATGGGAATGAATATGCGGAAATGTCATCCAAGGTGGAAAAAATTATTTACAAACTTCATGCACTCAAGTCATGGATAATAACCATCTGAGTTTGATTAATAGAATGATTAGACTGAGGTTGATTTGTAAAGTGGTAATCTCTGTGATCATTTCAAATTAACATGGTATACAAATCCCAAGCACAGGCTACCAATTGTACCAAAGATTTGAGTATGAGGTGGGGAGAATGAATCGTAGTTCCTAGAGCTGTCTTCTCCCTCTTTCATGTGGCAATAATGTAGTCATTGTTCATGATATAAAATTCCATCAAAACCATCTATGGTTTTGCTGTTTCCAGGCTGGATTAATGAATCTCTCAGTACTGTGTTTTTTGAAGAAGTCATTATCCATGGCAGCTCAAGCCTTGGGGAAAGTGTGTATAAGGTGGTGGTGGTGTGATCTGTTAAGCTTAATGTTTTTAAGTTTGTGTATGGAAGAACTCATGTAGAGTTGTGATTTTTAGGTGATTTCTGCTGTATTTCTGGTTTAAAACTTCCAAGACAGAAATTTGAGGCTTGACTAAGACACCAAAATCTTTCCACCATGTTACAAGTATTCTGTATTTACAGACAATTTTTTTTACGTGTCATTTATGTTGAAGGTTATTAGGGAAAAAGAATGCTCGTTTGGCAGCATTTCCTTGTTCACTTTAATGATTTATTGTTCTGTGGTTAGGTATTAGCTGTGTAGTAAGGCTAAGATTCTCATTTTCTTGCCATTATACAACCCAAATTTTGTTTCTTCCAGTGTAATTCAGAAACGTAGAATTCAGCAATTTTTAGTAACTTATTTTCTATATTACACTAGTAGGCAGAGTTATCAGCTTATTTTTTCGACATACAGGAGAGTGCATAAACCACGGATTTTAATATTGTCTGAAGTTTATTAGCATTTACTCTTCTTGGGGGAATGTGCAATATTCATGTGTTCTACCTAAATTTGCAGGGTTTTTTGGAACTCAGAACAGAATAGAGTGTTTTGGAAAGGGGGAGAATTTTACTTGCTAATAGTCATATTCTCCTGCAACATGTCATTTTCATTAGGCTTTTCTCCTTAGGAGGTGTAGAAAAGATACTGCCACAAATTTTCTGATAAAATACGTTGCTTTTGAAAAACTTTTTTATTGAAATACAGATTTTGTTTTGGAACCATGGAAATAATTTTTAAAAGAGGAGCAAAATGTATTGATTGACTTAAAACATTTTCTGCCTTTCGTCTCCCTGTTCTCCTCAAAAAAAATTCTGCAGGACATTTTTAGGATTTTCTGGCTTTCAGCGATTATTATTTTTAAATTTTCCAACTGCAGTTTACTGCTTTGTTTGGTCTTGTAAAATGATTACACAAGGAATTGGAGAATTTTTCAGTTTAATTTTTGTTGCAACAGAATATAGAAAAATGTGCTTCTGTGTAACACAAGAACATTTCAACAGAATTGAAATTGAAAATATGATTTGTTATATGGTTCATAGTAAAGTAAAATCTGTAATTAAATAATATTACCTTAAAGATTTTATTTGAATCTGACTCCTTTTGGATTGCTTGGAACTGTGTAAAGGAATACGATTTTATTAGTCTGTCCCTTTACTTGCTATAAATTTTCTTGGGATAGGTTTCTGGATAATCTCTAGGAACCGGTGTCTGGAGATAGTTTTATGAAAGAGAATAAGATTGAATATTTTAAATATTAGTATCAATTAGGAGAGTAAGCGTTGATTTGAAGACTATATTATTGCTGTGTGTTGTGATTTTTTTTCCTTATTAAACACAGCCACCTAATAAATCCCATTAACATCCCTAGCAGTTACAAGATGCTTAACCATTTAAATCACATAACTGATTATTTTATTTTACACAACTATTACTTCCATTATTGATATAGGTTGGCTAGCCAACTGTTGGATTTAGAGAAAGAGAGAAAGAAGTGAGCTTGTCCAATTTTTTCTTTTGTTTGGGAGTCTTTGCATTCATTTTCCATGCTGAGAAAATTCTGAGAACCTGTCTAGCTCCTTCTATAAATCTCTGAGTTATATGTGAGACTTGGGTAGGTGAATCATGTAAAAGCAAATAATTTAATATCCCCTTATTTGTATCTCTGGACTTAAATTTGCTAGCTTAGTGATGACTGGCATTTGAAGAGGGTTCTCCCTAATCCTGAAATTTCGAACCAACTTTCTGACCGTAGCTACCTTTAGTATTTTATCCTTCTTGCTATTGAATTTTGATGTAATAACTTCATTGTGGATTTTCAGAGAAAAAGTTACTGCTGAAGCTGCTGCACTTCTGCTATGGGAAAGTTACTATTCTCTTTCAAAGAGCTTTAGAAGTAAGCACTTCAACAATCCAAAGCTCCACCAAAAGAAAAGCAAGGCACCTAAATTGAATTGTACTTCAAGTCACAATAAGTCTATATTAAAGCTGTGTTTCCAAAAGCATGGTCCACTATAGTATGTTTGTCTTTCTCTTTTTAATAAGAATTTTCATGCCTAATGCACATCAATACTGTCTTATGGAAAAGCTAGCTAAAGGATTGAAATGCAGTAGGCAAGATCATTTTAGTATTTGACACAGTGTTACGTTGCAAGTATTGTTTGGGGATTGTGAATTTGATTCTTTTTACTGTTACATGCACTTTGAAATTTTAATATTTTCAAAGATTTTTTATTATTATCTATAATAAAAATTTAACATACATTTTTATTAGATTTTCTTACATGGGGTAATAAAAACACTAGTGTAAGCTTACTGGGTGTTTAGTGTATCTTTAATATAATTTCTCCAATATGTCAAGGATACTTAAAATCCTGAATGCTTTGAATTTAATTTTTTTCAGGTTCATTAAGTCTTAAGAAAATACTAAATCAGAATATACTTTGCATTTACCAGGCACTTGCAGATCAGTTTGAAGATATGAATACGTCAGTATCTGAACGCATGAAGATTTTCTACTGCTGTCAGGTGCCTCCACATTGGGCCATACAGGTGTGAAGCAATCCCATTTCAAGCTTTACTTTAAAAGTCTGTGGTTCTTTTTATTTTTGATACTGCATGACTCCAAAGTTAAGAGAGTGTGATAAGATCTTGAGTTGAAACACTGTAGAAATAAAGACATAACCTAACAACACACCAGTTTTTCTGGCAAGAGATCAAGTTGCACAGTATTTTGCATTCATTTATCTTTTTCTGTCATGCATAGAAGTAATTGCTTGTAGTGCAATTCTTTGTTTTTCTTTTTCATCCAATAAAAAATGGACCAAAACTTGCAAGCTTCCAACATCTCCTGCAAAAATAATCTTGAAACTCTCTTTCTATTTATTACTGTTTAACTTATGCTATTATTTGTTGCATCTTTCTCGTCTTTGGGATGACCACTCACCTTGAGTTGTTTTTAGGAAGTGATCATGGTCAAATAGCCAAATTAGGAGTCAAAAGTACACAGAAGTACTCCTCAAATGGAGAAAGTTTTTATTTTCAATATATTCCCCTTTTTACTAGTGCTGACGTGGTTTGTTGTGGGGTTTTTTTCCAAAACTACACTGTTTATCTTGACAATAACCTCTTTCTAAAACAGAAATCTGCACCTTAGAGTCTTGTCTTGTGATACTGTATTTAACAAACAGTTTGCATTACGTGTCTCCAAAGGTGTTCATGTTGATTACTTTTAATGGTGTTTTTTTCCTTTTCAATTTCTAACTTCTATGCATGTTGTTTTAACTAATCATGTCTTCTCCTAGCATTCTCAAATTATTCCACACAGTTTTTCAACAGGTACTTAGTAAATGTGATTTCCATTTCCTGTAGTCTGAGTAGCACTTTTCAATCCAAGCAAGTTTTCCAAGCCAAAGATAGAAATACTAAAATAGGGATTTTTAATCTTCCCCTGGAAGATGACTGCAATCTTCTAGTAATGAAGAATTGTTGCCTATAGAAATTTTACCAAATATGACTCTGAGTAAATTTAATAAAACATACATGAGGTTTAGTTCCTGATACTGGAAAATGTAGTTTTTTTCCTAAGCGATTAATATCAAGACAACAAATAATTTCTTCATTAGAGATTTTCAGAGTTCTTTCTATATTTTTGTCAAAGAACTGAGCCAGTTCTTAATTTTTCTGACTACCAGTCTGTTCCTTGGATTTGTAGAGATACGGAACCTAAGCCTATGGAGAGAGGTCCATGACATCTGCAGAGAACTTGAGGGAATCCATTTAGGGTCACCAAAAACATTGCAGAGGTTCACTATGTGGGATCTCATAGCATAATTAGCTGTCCTCATACAGAATGCTCTAATTTGTTTGTGCAAACAGAACTGTATATTTGTCACACATAGTAAATAAGTTACCCTTTCTTCAAAGATGAAACCTATATGGGATTTTAATCTCCTTTAAAAAAAAACAAACAAAAGACCAAAGATAACTTTTCAAAGTCATGAAAACATACCTTGTTTATTTTTAAATTAAAAACATTACTCACTTATTTTCATAAGCAGACTGAAATAATAGTAGAATGTGAAATAACAAAGAGGCTGCCGTATCTGTGATGAAAACTCAACTAGGAATTTGAACCTGAACTCAAGTACAACATTGACTGACTGAAAAGTAGCACCTTTTGGCAGCAGCTATGTGGGACAGTGATTTCTCACAAGTAGCTGACAAAGTCCTATTAGAGCCTTTCTCTCTGTGTGTGTTTTTTCACAGGTACAGATTGCTATGGCACAGTATTTTTAGAAGAGGCTTTAATGCCATCCTTCAGCCTCTGTTTCCCACACTCAGCATTCACAACCTCCTGCTGCAGCTGCTCTCCAGCACATGGGCCATGTGGCTCATTTAAGGGGTGGGAGTTCAGCTCTGTCAGTTCCTCCTTGCTATGTCTGCTTCCATTTTTTGCATTACATCATAAAGTAGTTCAAAGTAATTAAGCTACTGACATGAACAAAAGTAAAATCAAAACACTTCCTGTTCTACTGAAGGTTTATTTGGGCTTTTTTGAAGTATTTACATTGTCTGGGGCTTTCAGCTTGAAGTTTCAAGATAAT
The DNA here is from genome assembly GCA_026283785.1 of Coracopsis vasa. Taxonomy (NCBI): domain Eukaryota; kingdom Metazoa; phylum Chordata; class Aves; order Psittaciformes; family Psittacidae; genus Coracopsis; species Coracopsis vasa. The sequence continues at coordinate 6,239 of JANHGB010018297.1, read as the reverse complement.
GAGTCCATATTCTCTAGTACTTGATGATGTCAGAAATGCCTCTAACATCTTTTAAAAATATAAAAAGTATTTACAGTATTTTTTTGAGTTACCTGGAATTTCTTATCTTTCCAGCGTCAGCTTGCAAGCTTACTCTTTGAGCTGGGATGCACCAGCTCTGCCTTACAGATATTTGAAAAGCTGGAAATGTGGAAAGATGCAGTAATCTGCTATGAAAGAGCAGGACAGCATGGAAAGGTAAGAAAAACATTTTTTACAGCTTCTCTTGACATAGGGTCTGCATTACGAAGGACTGTCTGGCTTCAGCTGCCCAGTCAGAAAAGACTTTCACTTCTACAGGGGGATCATGAGGAAAGTCTGTTTATTAAAAATGGGCACGGGACATGTCAGTCTGTCATAAACTGTGGATGCCAAAAAAAAATTAAAATATTTGGGGTAATGACCTCATGAAGTAGAAATTGGTAAATAAGAAATAAGAAACAAGAAGGCTGTGGTAGTGATTCTTGAAAATATTGAAGGAAAACTAAGTTAACTGGATGTGCAGCAAGGTGTAATGTGGGCATTTCAAGAAGGCTCTTGTTCTCTCTCTGGAGCAGTCGCTCACACAGAAGAGCTCTAACAGGAACTTAAACTATTAAGTATTGCTTTCAGAATTTAAATAGCTTTCAAAAATACTCATTTTCAAACAAAAATGTGGTGAGGTTCTGTTTTGGGGTTTTTTTTTCCCTTTTTCTCTGTTTGTTATATGGTAGCAGTAAATATACGAATGTGCCTTTATGATGCCATAAGCACAAATACTATGCTTAAACTAATTTAAGCTTATAGAGTAGAGAGCTGTAACTTCAATTAACTGAAAAAAGGCAGGAATTCTTATACTTACATGGTTTTTGTAATTATCATGCACCAGTGCCTAGATTTTGGTCTTTATAAACTGACAAATATGTCTTGCTGGCAAATTTTATGTCACATTATGCATGCCGTGGGGTAGTATGCTAATATCTCAGTCATTTTGGTACAGTGGAGAAGTAGAGGTCAATATTTTCCATTTCCTGGAAATGCATTCTGTCCTTGTTACATTCACAAACTGCCCTTAGGGAGTTATGAAAATGGCACTTGAAGAATAGGACAGGATATCTGACACAGGAAACTGCTTAGAAATGCTTTCAGAATGAGGGTTTGTGCTGTGCTTTGAAAAATAGAAAATGCTAAGTACTAAGTAACAGTAGTGCTGGAAAAAAAGCTAGCTTCAGACCAAAAAAGTCAGAAAATGAGAAACATGTATCTGTACACCAAGGGGAGTGACTGTGCTCCTTACCAGAAAGCTTTCAGATCATGAACTGTTTGTATTTATCAGAAAATGTTTTTATGTTTTTAAACATGGTAGTTATTGTTTTAGAAGAGCCTGAGAACCTACTAGAGTGATATGTTGTTCAGTGGGTGTTCATGTCATTGGAGACCTTAGCATATCTGCCCAAAAGAACAAATTCTGTTAAATAAAATTCTGCATGTTTTTCACTCACAAATGCTTTTCTATATAAAACCTGGATTTAAGTACTGAAGAATTTAATAAAACAGCCAGATATCAGCAGTATCAATATGTTTGATGAGTACATACACATCAAAGTATGTTCCTGCCTCCTGCTTTTCAATTATGCACCGACAAAGAAACAGAGCATGTAAATAAGGCTCCACATTATGCACTTGGGAAATACACGATTCACTCAGTTACAGCACAGCTGTGTAGCAGTACAAATTTTGCATAGTAAGTTGTCACTGACATTTAGCAAACTATTTTTGTGGGACTTTTACTAGATAAAGGCTCTATACTCACTTGTAAGAGCTCAGAAGCTTGCCTTTAAGTTGAGTAAATGCTTCCAAGAGGCAGAGTCAAGTAGTGCTATACTGATTAGTGCATAAGATCAATCAAGAACTTGATTGATTTCCACTACATATCCTAACAGGCAAAGAAGGCAGGTAAGGACTCTGATATGTACCTACAAAATTGAGAAAGAGGAGTAAATGGATAGATCAAGGTCAAGTCTGTAGTGAGTAATGAACAAGCACCACCTTTTATTTAAAATAGAGCCCTCTTTACTGACTGGGGATACTTGTGAAGTGCTGACTGTTTAATTCCCATACCAACCATAGTAGTCCAGAAAGCAGGACAACAGCCTAAATCTTCACTTTCAGATCATCTGACTTTTGAACTGAGTATTGAACTCCATCCATTCTGGCACAGACCATTCTATGAAAAGCATTGTTGTTCTAATTACATCTGTTTCAGTCAGCAAGAGTTTTACAGTTTGGGGTTGTGTTTTGGGTTTTTTTTTTTAATTTTATTTTATTTTGGTTTTGGGATTTTTTTCATTTTTTAGATAAATGTGATTGATAATTTTCTTATCAAAACTTATATAATTTAGATATAATTTTTACTTATAAAGCATGCTGATTGATCATTATCTGTTTAATGGGCAATAATAAACTTCTAGTGATTATATTTTATTTTATGTATATTGCATGACCTATGTGGAAACTGTTCTTGATGATATTTTTTGTTGCTAAGATTTGGGGTTTTTTAAAGGACCAGGGTTCTTACCAGCTTGTGCCCTTCTTCTGTTTTATCTGTGTGCTGAAATATTTGTGTTGGCAATAAAGTCTTGTAAGCTTAGACCAGAGAACATGATGAGTTTATGATCTTAAATGTGAAATACAATTAGTGTATAGTTAGCTTTCCAGTCTACTACTAGGCGCTGCCACAACGTGGGAATCTGAGCTTGAGAGTGCCCTACAGAGGAAGAGCCAAAGAAGCAGCATGCAGTGCACTTTTCACCTCATAGCTGCTGTTTACGCAGCAGCATTTCAGTCTTTTTCATCAAAGGGGGGAGAATTACCTTTTGGTGCCTAATGTGGTTCCTGCACACATTAAAGCACCCCATTCTCTCTGATCTAGAAAAAATTATCTTAAAGATCTATTATTAATATGTCATAGCAGCTCATGGAGGCAGAGAAGGGGAAGTAAACTGCCTGTTAACCAAACCCTCTGCAAGTGCAGTTTGTCTTGTTAGGTGAGGCTTTTTAGTGCTTTGACAAGATTAATTCTAGATTTTAAGTAATGTTTTCTTTGGAGAACTGTTCCATAGGCATTTAAAAACACTTGCCATTAAGTCATTTTCTAATATTCAGCCAATCATCTTTTTCTTAATGGGATTCTATTTTTGCTGGCTTAAGATCCATTTGGAAATCTAAACAGTGCATCCCTTCTGCACATTTGCGCACTTCAGATGTTTGTACACTTTGCTGTTACTTTATTTAAAAAAAAAAAGTAAGAATGTGTTAAAAAAAAATGCATTAAATATTTCAGAACCAAGTAAAACCAAGTAGTTTTTCTAAAGATGATTTACCAACAGGATCAATTAATTTTACTGATTGGAAGAAGAGGAGTAAGAGACTGCTTCTAGAGATCATTTGAAGGGCAAAGAAAACATTTCTTACAGAAACAAGAAAAACAGTAATAATTTAAATGCAGATATGAATTCAGCTTTCCTTTTAGATAAACTAGCTATGATAGAAGACTGACTAGTATTACACTATAAAACTTTAATTCTGTGGCAGGCTGTGTTGGATCTTTCTTGGTTCAGAGGGTTCAAACAGATCTTTTCCAATAGAAAAATGATACTGAGCTGAATTCTGGATGTTGCATTTTTGCAGCAGGGGACTGAGTTAGAGAGTTTGGTCTGAACAACAGATCATCTGTGCAGTGTATTTATCTTTTCAAAAAGCCACAGAAAGCAGACTATCTCTTGTTTAAAAGAGGAACAATAATTTTATTGCTAGAGCTAGGCAGTGCCCCAAGATAAAAAGCTTTTGAAAGTTGGTTACAGCCCATGATAGATGTCTGGGAGACACAGTTTGTATCTTCTTTTCTGTAACACGGTATATCTTCTGAATGTATTTTATTTCAAACATTTAGATAAATTTATAACTCCTGCATCTTGTGTAAAAGAGTAGCATTTCCAAAACCAGTAGCATGAAAGTGGATGTGTCTTCAGACATAGTAGAACGGAGATCACTGTTTTCAGAAAAGAGTCATTAGAGAAAAAGGAATGACAGTCGTTGCAAGAATACTTACTAAGATATATAAAACCCACAGATAATAAACTATTAAGATTGTGCATACATTAATGCTGCTGATTCTGCATTGCTGTGAAGTAGGTGTAAGTTTGATGTCCAGGACTGATACTTGCCTTTAGGACAGAATACACACCTAAGATATAAAATGAGGAGCAAGCTGCTCCATGTTTTAATGGGTATATTTCCCTTAGCGTGTTAAAGCAAAAGCCATGTCAATGTCGAAATGGGCTATTTTAAAAAACAGTTTGGAACCAGATTCTGTCTAGACTTTCTTTGCCGTGTTGGATGAAGATACAGTTTCCTTACTGACCCTACCACTTAGGCTTCAGCTGACAATTGCAAGGTGCTAAAGTGATATTCATTCAGGTAGGTGATTAACTGAAAATAAATTGTCCCATTATGTGTTGATTTCTATTTGTTCTTTAACAGGCAGAAGAAATACTCAGGCGGGAGTTAGAGAAAAAGGAAACACCAGGGTTATATTGTTTGCTTGGTGATGTACTTAAAGACCATCAGTATTATGACAAGGCCTGGGAGCTCTCCAGGCACCGCAGCGCCCGCGCCCAGCGCTCCAAAGGCCTCCTCCACCTCCGCAACAGGGAATTCAGAGAATGTGTGGAGTGCTTTGAACGTTCAGTGCAGATCAACCCTATGCAGGTTAGGAAATGATACACATATGGCTTTGGTTTAGTTGGTGTGTTCAGTTTGGAATGAGGACACACTTTTAAAAAGGCAATTCTGTGCACAATTGTCAAGGTAACAGCTTATTACTATTCTTAACAAACTTTTCACCATCCACTTTGAAGCCTGGCTAAAAATGGTAACATAATGAAATTAAGACATCCTTTTGCTTTCACGTCCTTGCATACAGCCAGCTCTTCGCCTGTACAGCTCTTCTATTTCAAAAAGATCAAGCCATTGAAAATTAATAATTATCATCAAATAAATCATGAACAATGTTAAGCAAAGGAGATACAAGAATGCTGTACAGATTTTAATGAAGTTACCCTTTTGCCTTGTCTGTTCGCTTTGAGTTACAAACTCTGATCTCTGTTTTTCACAGAAATCTTTTTCAGGTGTTCTGTTCTGTCCTGCTCTGGAGTCACTAAGAAACATTGTGTTACACTTGTGATGACAGTAGCTTTTATTACATTAATGTATCAAAACTGAAACCACAGTCAAAATTGAGTTCTCTTGATTAATCTGGTAATTTTGATAGATCCTTTGCAAGCTGTTCTGCAAACAGTTTTTGCAGTCTCTTCCAGTTTATCAGCCACTATATCCCATCCCAGGAAGATCCACCATGTGAAAGGTCTTGAGAATTTAAAGCAGGTTTGTGGTTGTTTATGTATATAAATTGTGCTCTTCATAGTCATTTCCAGTTCCATGCAAAATTAGGATATTCCTCCTTCTTGCCCTCCAAAGAACACTTCCAAAGGAAGGACTTCAGCTTTAGAAAACATTTCAAGTCTTCCAGCATTTCAAATTGTTTATCATGAAGATTTCTCTTTGCATTTCAATGAGGTATTTTATTTCAGTGAATCAGAGTCCTGTTGTTATTTAAGTAAACTCCAGGTAACTTATAAACACTGTTAGAATGGAAAGCAAAGATGAACAAAAATGCTTCTCTTGTTTTTCAGTTCTCTTGCTTAGGAAATGCCAGCAAAATATATATATCTTAGATTAGAACCATATTAAACCCAGGAGGACTCCATTATAATGAAGGGCTGCAGAAGTTTGCCTACAGGGCTCAAAATGTAGAAATATGCTACTGAGATGTTTTTTTTATTTTAGTTCCTATCCAAAGAAAGCTAAAAATCAAAGGTAATGCAAGAAAAATAGGCCAGTCCATATAGGAAAGTGAACATTTCTTCCTCTTGGTGCTCAGAAAGCTCTGTTTAGAATTCAGATGAATTCGTTCAAATAGATTAAGCAAATGGGCAGTGTGGATTGACATAACAATGTCTTCTAAAGTCTGTCTGTATTAGAATCATAGAATAGGTTGGGTTGGAAAGGACCTTAAGATCATCAAGTTCCAAACCCCCTGCCATGGGCAGGGACACCTCACACTAAACCATGCCACCCAAGGCTCTGTCCAACCTGGCCTT
>JANHGB010018296.1:0-11388 GCA_026283785.1 Coracopsis vasa | reverse complement strand
GTCCCTGCCCATGGCAGGGAGGTTGGAACTGGATGATCTTAAGATCCTTTCCAACCCTAACTATTCTATGATTCTATGATTCTGTAAGAACAGATTAGGTGCACAAATTATTCTGTAAACACTGAAGCTCATGAAGTTTCCTTTCCAATGGATTTAGGTTCTGAGCAACCTGATCCAGTTAAAGATCTCCCTGCTCATTGCTGGGGGATTGGACTAAATGAGCTTTGAAGGTCCCTTCCAACCCAAGCTATTATACGATTTTATTATACAATTTGAATATTCTATGAATATTCAAAATAATAGCCACATATAGAAATCCTTATATGCGTTCTCTGAGCTCTCAGAAGATACATGCTCACATTATGATTTTTCCGTCAGTAGGGCACATTTAAGTTCTCAGTTCTCTTAGTTACCCGTTTTTCATAACTTTTGAATAACAAAATAAGTTACTTTGAATGTCTCCCAATTTGGTTGCTTTTTTTTTGAAACTAATGGTTAAAAAGGAAGAGACATGCAAACAAATACTTCTGACAGATAAACCAGATATTCCTAGTCTTATTTCCTTAAGACATATGAAAGAATAAGAAAAAGGTAAAGATAATTCTAATTCTCTATTCATATGTCCTTTATTCACGCCAGTGAGACTGCCAGCATTTCTGTGTCTCATTATCACCTTTCCGGCTTCAAATCCCACTTCTTTAATTGCTTTTATGTGATCACAAGTTCCCATAGAGATCGATATCCATTGCCAGTGGTTTATTGGTATTCAATTTTATTAAATCTCTGATACTATGCTATGGTCTCTTTCACTTTTTAATTTTAGTCTATACTCACTTTCATTAACTAATAAAAACCCAGATAAATATAATTTCTTTCTCAATAAATGATATTTTGTCCAGGATATACACCAGGTTACACTTGTGGTAATGAAAATAAACCACCCTGAATCACACTGTTGTTTGACTAATATAACAGAAATCTCAAGTGAGAAATAAACTCGTCCCACTTATTATCTCAGTTATTGGCTTTGCATCTCAGATAAAGGAAGCAGAAGAACACCTAATTTTGTAGGTCATTTGAGGGACTCATTGACAGACATCTCAAGCTTCATGTTCTTGTAATTACAGTCTCTGTAGGAAGTTAATTTTTATGATGGAGATGAAAATACTGGTAAGGACTGGAATCAATCAATGCCTCAGTTGTAATGTATTGACTCTCAGGTGCTAGTGATGACTTCCTGCACCTGAGATCCATCTCAGAGATGCAATAACTTCATATTAGTTTCTCCAGTTCTTTAAATAGACCACTGGAGCATTCAGCAAAGCAAACGATTCCTTTTTGGCATGCACTGAAGCACACACTTGGTGAGTGATCATGTGCAGCTGATGGTTGTTGTCCGGCTGTGGAGCAGTGATTTTACAACCAGTTCAGCCTTATGCAGCTGTTTGACCATGTTTATAAAATCATAGAACCATAGAATGGTTTGGGTTGAAAGTTTAAAATTCATCTAGACCAACCCACCTGCAATGAGCAGGGACATTTTCAACCAGATCAGGTTGTTCAGAGCCCTGTTCAACCTGATCTTGAATGTTTCCTGGTATGGAGTACCTACCACCTCTCAGGGCAACATAGCATATTTGCTCTGCTCTTCTTTGCACAGAGATATCTACATGGGTTTGGCACTATAATGCCTTCAGGTGGACATTTTCACTCTTACTCCTAGACCAAGTGTTATCTCTCTGAATTCCTTCTAAGTTACTTCCTCTCAGGCATTTTTATTTTCAGCAATGGAGAAGATGCCGTTTGTCATTGTTTGTGACAGGCCTGATATTGATATCACAAAGCCTGAGGGGAATGAAAGAATAAACACTTGATAGAAGAATGATTTAAGATTAATAGTTGCCTGGTGAAGATTCATGATAAAACATCCCATAAAGACATTGCTTGCCCACAGTGCAAAATTGCTTTAGCAGTCATGACTGAGTGAAATAGAGCAGAAAGGGGAAGTCTTATTTCAGGGGATGCTTATCTCTTTTGCAGCCTTATCTCTGCTCCAGATATGTGGTGAAAAGTTGGAAACTATTTTTTGGGAGAATTACTTGGAAGCAATTAAGACAGGTTTTTTATGAGAGGTAACTGGTCTGCTCATGGTGCTATAGGTCCAAGCAGAGGAGAAATATACATAGATATGACTACATATATTAAATATTAATATATATATGACTGTACTCTTCAATGAACACATTTTTTACCGTCTTCCTGGGCTTATGTTTGTAAACAGAAACATCAAAATATCACAAATATCTGTCTGCTTCCTGCTGTCACTTGTGGCTTTCAATGGCAGCTGCAACAGATATTTCTGCTGAAAGAGAATCAAACCTTAGTACTCTAAGCAAAGGAAAATATCTTCAGCAATCAAGAAGTGATTGCACTCAGCTGATTGTTTCTGCTGGCAAATGACAGTGATTAACGCTATGCCAGTGCTTCTCAAAACGTTGGTTCATCTGTATCTGTGCAGCATTATTCTCAGCAGCGGCTCGGTTTCTTCAAGACTCAGTAAGAGAAGAAATTGTAATTGACTTCTGCAAGTATTGATACTCATTCACTGCAAGGAACTGAGCTGCTGCCAGAAAGTAAAAGCTTCATGAAGTTTTGCAGACAATAATCACAGCCCACACTTGCTCCTACACCCGGTCCCTTGAGAAACTGAGCAGCTGATGATTTAGGCTCCATTTGAGCTCTTTGGTCATGACCAAAGGTGTGGGGTGAAAAGGAAGAGGCAGTGCTGCTGCTGTATTTCCATCTTGACATGAAAAAAGCCAATCATGGAAGGATTTTGTTTCCCTTTCTAAAAAAGGTTTGGCTGAATTTCAACAAGATACCACTGAGCACCGTTGAAATTCTGAACCCATTTGTCTCTTTCCCCTGATGGCACTTTGTAAAAGCCTTCATAGATCAATTATGGACTAAGCAGGAAGCTGACAAAGGGTTTCACTGCCTTTAGAATTGTTCAGTTCTCTCTGAAATGTGTTAACAGGTATTCTTTGAGCTGGTATGTCAAGCTGTTATCCTACTTATTTCCTTGCACTGAGTCCATCTGATCTCCTTGGGCCAGGTTCTCACTGCATTTTAGACTGCAATGTTCTAAAGCAATGATGTGATCGCATTTTAGCATGCACGAAGCCACATCAACGTATTTGAGGTTAAGGAAGAGCTTATGCAAACACTTAGATCCACTGACATCCATAAGGTTAAGTAATTTAATAGGGGTTTTAAACTAGAGTAGGTGTCAGCAAAATATCCCTTGTACTTCTTGAAAAAAGAAACTTCCCATAACTCTACTATGCACTGAATTGGAGAGTTTTGACCATTTATTTCAAATATGTCTTAAGATGGCTTCGTTCTTATTTCATTTCTGCTCTGAGAAGTACAAGAACGGGATAAAGTAATCATTTCCATAAACACCAAGGTGAAAAAAACCATGATGGTGCTATCACCTTCTCTAATTTGGCTATTATCAGAGAGAACTATGTGCAAATGGTACATTTATATGCAGTTCGCAAATGGCTTTGCTAATTCCAGCCATTCAATGTGTCTTACATATGCCCCGTGTGGTGTCTGTGGGCGAAGCAGATAAACAGTTGAGTTTCTGCAAATATATTGTTAGGATCAGCATTTTACTTAAAAATTGCTTTTTCAAGGGGTATGAATTAGCCTGTTTATTCCCACACAGGAGCAAAAGAACTGAAGAGTTCACTTTATTGAGATGGGATCATAAATACTGGTTTGCATCTAATTTAAATGCTGCTGGCAAACACATATTTTTGAGTGAAATTATTTTTTATGAGACATGAAAAATGCTGCACAGTTAGATACCAGTCAAAGGAATTATAGCTTTAAAGTATTCTTGTAAGGATATATTTAAAATCCTGACATTAATTCTATGGAGATTTCAATCATATTAATAGCACTTAAAAATAAAATAATTTTGTTAATCTCAGTGCTAAATAAGTTTCAACAAAATGACTTCCTGAGATTTTATTTATTTATCTTTTAACCACTGAAGCAGTGAATGGGAATTCAAGTGATCGTAGTTCGGTCCCACCTTAGATTTTCTTTGTTGTTATAGATACTCAGTCTCTCATATCCTCAGTTTTATCACCTGTAAAATGGAGGTGAAATTATTTCTTTTATCCAACCCCTATTTTTGGCAACTTTTAACTAGAAGCACTGCAGTCAGGCTCCAGCAAATGGGGCTGTTGTTTGGCTAGAAAAAGCCTGTTTATGACAAAAATATTAATCACTTATTGGATTTTCACAGTTCAAGTAACAAGCAAATTTTAGGATTGGGACAAAATTAGTTTGGGGTTTTTTTATATTTTGAAACATAGCAATAATTAAATGTCTCTTCATGTACTTGTTCTTGGATGTAGAATGCATTCAAGTCTCAAAGGTCTAGAAATATTTTCCCTGGTTACCATAAAACTGGGATGATACATAGTGCAGTTAATACAAGAACGCTATGAGGCATTATATACCTCACGTATATACCTGTAGTCACAGCATGTCTCATTTTTTGACTTCTCTGTTTAGACAAGAATCACATTAGGTAAAAAAGGTATTTAAGTTTGTTAAATGTTCTCTTCACATGGTGACACGTCCAGGTTTTTTGGTCATCTTCTCAAATAATGTTCCACTTTAAATATGTCCAAAAGAAACTTACTTGAACTGTTTTTCTTATGCTTCAGCTGTCACAGAAACATAGAATATTCCTGTCTGATTGTGGAATTACTAAAATTCAACATGTTTCTATTGTAATTCATGGATTATGGACAAGAAACATAGATACCATGCATATGTGTGTGTGTGTGCGTATACATATAATGGATATAACACTCAGGAATGTGTTATGTAAATACCCATATTTCTATGATACAGAGCTTTCTTGTTCATGTTACAATCTTTTAACTGTACATAGACACATCCCCTAAATTGCCATAACTACACATACCTAAATATTTATAATTCAGTGATGAACTAAAGTATGATGGAACTACGTAGTGAAACCACGACAGCTTGTCTTTAAAAGCAGTGCTTTCACAATGCACCGTAACTTTTATTTCCCAGAGCCAGCTATAACAGGACTCCTAACAGTCAAATTTTTGTAGCTTATAGTATTTCTACTAGACCTGCCAACAAGGAAAGCAGTAAGCAGTAATATTGCAGTTTTGAGTGGAATGATATTCAGTGCCATAATAAGACACTAAATTCTAGGCTTTCTACCTGGCTTCTCATTCTTGCTTCAGAAATGTCCAGGTACCTTTAAGTCCTGTTTTACTGACTTCCAGTCTTGTTCTGATATTTCTGATACCTTAATGCATCTTCAGCAATATGAGATACTTGTTTGTGGGTAATTAATCAAGACTACTTTGGTAGGAGGTTATTAGGTGCTGTATATATTTGAACAGAGTCAACCTCAAAATATATAATGCAGTAACACACCAAAGATATCGCTACTTTGACATTTACAATTCAGCTTGGATGTTGTCTTTCAATAGTTTGTGACACAGGAGGTGCTTTTATAGATTTGTTGTGTGTCTTATAAGACACAGTATGGCAACAAGACCACCTAGGAAGAGCTTTAACAGGTAGCACAGCAGTTGCTTGCTCCTGGCAGATAAAGTTAAATAACAACTTATAGACTTCCTTATAGAGTCTAATGTTCCTAACAGATCATGCCAGCTGCTCCTGTTTGGCTGATTTCTGATTAAGGAGTGCTCACTCTTTTTAACTTGAGATAATTCCTCATTAGATAGTATCAGATCTCTTATCCAGACACTACTGGGAAGCACATATATAACTGCTAAGTGGAAGCACAGTTCTCAGGATTTATTAGCAGAGATTTTGGCAGCCAGTGTTGTGGAGGGCTTTGAATTTCTTATCAAGATAATGCTGGATTGAAGGAGTCTGCACAAACGTGGTCTCTGGCACTATATGGAAAAACTGCTGCAGCTTCTCCCTCCTGGAAAGCTCCTCTGTGGCTTCAGGTGAGTTGAAGGTGATGGTGGCTTCATGTGTGAAAGATGCAAACCAGCTTAGATGTTGAATTGCCAATTGAAAGATCTATAGGAAGATGTGGACAGAGTGTGTAATTTAGCTATGCTTTTAGTAGGAGTTTGGATCTGAAAATCTACAGAAGTATTTTCCAGAATATATTACTCTTTATTATCCCCATACAGGATGCTTTTTGGTCTTCCTAGTGACCTTTTCCTTATCAGATTTAATTACGAGCAATAGGTGGGAAGATAGAAAGAAGATGCTGAGCTAATAAATTTCCTGTGCAGGAATCATGTTGCATATTAGGAAAGCTCTAAGGACATCAAGAAGGGGCATAAGTTAAGAGACAGGAAGCATTTCACACTCTCATCATCTGCAGAGTTATGCTCCTGAACAGCTACAAACTACAGGCTGAATATGTTTGGATATTCATGTATACATATCCAAATACCCAGTGGGAGAGATCCTCTGAAATTGAAAGTAGGTGGGTATTTATTTGAAATGTTTATTTTCTTATAATTTAAGACATTTATTTTATTTAGCTGTTTAGCAGCACACCAAAAATATGCACACACAGAGCTGCATGCCACCGAGAGCTGTCTTTTAAGCTGGATTTTGAAGCCATTGAGCTGATAGTCACAGCTTGGTCCTTAAGGATCAGTTCCTCATACAAATTCAGCATCTGTACTTCAAAGAAATACATAAGGTTAAATAGGAAAGACTATCTTTGCTGTTACAGAAAGAGGAAAACGCCTCTTACTCATTTCACTGACTAAAAGGCATTTGTTCCCTAATGTTATTTTCATGTCTGGTAAACCATATATTTATCAGAGCTTAAACCAACAAAAGTACAAGAAATCAGCAGGAATCTCATTTAACCTCATTTATTGGGCACACTCAGCAGAGGTATTAGGCATACTGAGCACTAATGAATTATTTAATATAGTAGTAGGTATTAAATGCTCTGTGGGCAAGCAGCCAAATAGATGCCTTTCAGAATTTTTGTCTTCTAATAGGAGCCCCAGGACATTTTAGCTAATAAATGACAGCTCAACTGTTTATACAACAGATTTCATCTCTGAAGCTGAAAACTGGAGTCCCAGGAAAGAAATGGGCATCCTGTGTCAAAGAAACCATGCTGGAAGGTATGCTGCAAGGATGCCTTCAGAACTGCCCAAACCTACTGTGTACTTTTGTCACTGATTGAACCCCTGTGCTCCTGGAGATGGTAAGAGTAGTGACAGAATGGAGGTTTGTATGAGCTAGAATATAGTGAGGTTTTAACAATACAGCAAGGACAAAAGAAATGCAAACTCGAACTGTTACCTGCAATCCACAATTGCACTGGTTTTGAGTCCTAGGTAGCTAGCTCCAGCTCAACAAGATGACCATTTAGCTGAAGCTTATGTTCTAGATCTAGCTGTACTGAAGCCATGCTGCAGAGCTGAAACTACTCTATAGACACTGGCAGACATCAAAGCTTTATAGAGGGTCTTGAAGTATTGCTGTCTAAACTTAGAAAAAGTATAGCTCAAACTCTATGTGGGAGAACACATCAAATAAGTAGGGAAGATTAAATCACCTCCACCTCTATAGTTTTGCAAGAATAAATGGTCTCTTTGGTTCTTATTTCTGCACTCAAAAACTATACACAACACTAGAGAAAAGAGATTAGAAAAAAGAAAAGATAGATTCAAGCACTAGTAAAAATAATGAAGAGAAGATGAGATCAACTTAGACAATAAAAGGGTCAGTCCAAAAACCCAAACTCTAGCAGAAGCCAACCCTACAAAGGGAAATCGTGAAACAATGGGAAATGCATCCCAAAGTTAGGCTTTGTCTTGTATATAACCACCACTGGTATTTCAGCCTGGTGTTTAGGAGGTATCGTGATTCTTTAACTTATCTTTCTAGTGAAAAATGATTCAGCAGTTCCCCTTTGCCCTTACAATTTTTATTCCAGTGTTTAAATGCTTGGTATTATCATGACCTCACAAGGCAAAAGAGTCTTTGCATCGGAGGCAAATCAAAGGAAGTGTAATTTTGATTTAAAGTGTTTGAGTTTTTGTGTAGCAGTTCAGTTTACTAATGACTTCAGGGTCTGGGGATTGTGATAGGAGTACCTGAAGGATATAAATATCAATCTAGAAAATAACGGGATAGAAAGTTAAATACTAAGTACTGAATGGTTCTGATTATTAGATGCATTATAATGGAAATAATGAGAAATACCGAGTATGTTCTAATGCTGATATCCATTAGATAACGGATTACTTTCGTCTGGGTTGGATAGAAAGGTCCAAAAGTCATTATTAGATCTATTCAACCCAAAAGGTATTAAGTCTCCAGGAGTGTACTGTAAAACAGTGTTCTTAGCAGAGTTTGGATCCTGGCATTCAATTCTACTCCTGAAGAACTCACAAAAGATTCTCCATGCATTCAAGAAGACCATGATCAATTAGATTTTATTTTTCTTTTTCCCTGTATTTGATATCACTTAGACATTTTGATTGTTTTTCAGTCAATTTAAAAGCACACTGTAAGAATGAATGCTTGTGCAGGGGTAGTGCTTGTTGTCCCTATTGTTCTTGCGCTGGAGTCTCATAGAAGCAATAGCTGTCAGACAGGCACTTATGTTAAGTACCATGTTGACATTAAAAGAATTGGGAAAAGTGCCCTAAAGTGTATTCCCCTCCCAACACTCATCCCAGCAGAAGGTAACATTTACTCCTCAGCCTGGGATAAATTACCATATTAATTATTCAAAATACTTAATGCCATCAAATAGGAATGAATTTACCAGATGCAGTCATGATCCAGACACAAGAAATCAATAGAGTTTAAAGGCCTCAGTTCTCCATGAATAATTAACTGGGTCTTCTCATGAAGAGCAGGTAGTAGAGAGTGTATGAATTGCCTGAGGAGGGAGGAGGCAGGTCAGCCCAAATTGCAGCTCCAACTAAGAGTGAATTCTCCCTTCCTCAAAAGCCCATACCTATGATAATGTCAACACTTAAGGGAATACTATGAGTGTGATGGACTGGCAGAGAGCTCTGAGAACAGGATGCAGCTGTGCAAACCAACTGCGTTTTGAACCAGCAGAATAAACATCCCATGCTCTGGTGACTGCACAATGAGACTAGCACAGGTAAGCCTTCCTTTGTTTGGTAGTTGCTGCCATCACAAAACTCTGTTGGGCAAGGAATGTAGCTTGTGACACCTGGACAAATCTGTGACATTGGAAATCTAGCCCAATTCTTAAGATGCATATTACAGTCAATGGTTATCCACAGGAGAAAGTTCAGCCTCTGTCATTCCTTATTCACTAGCGACAGTTGCTATGCTTGTTATTGTACAGAAATCAGATGTTTCTTCATGGCCTTTTACTTGACATTTCCTAGCACTGACCTCACAGCATGGAGCAGTTTGTGTTTGCTGGCTCAGGTGTGGGAAGGTGGATAGTTGCAGTCTGCTTGCATACAAAAGCTATAGCAGTTTAACTCAGTCATGGCTTATCCCCACAGAAGCAGTGTGGTGAAACAACTATTAGAAATGCAAAGTAAAATTTGAAGTACAAACCAATATAAAGCATGTCTAGGTGAGAAGATGCTTTGCTTTCAGTAGTTTTGCGTAGATGAGTGTGCAGCTGAGTGCTTAACATATTTTGCTTAATAGAGCCTTCATTTTGACTTCGGCTTGCCTTAACAGTTAATGTAGTTAACAGTGGGTAGACATTAAACACTATTTAGGTGTAGGGAATGAAATTCAGGTTCTGGCCTTTCCTAGCTCAGTGTTCTCCCAGTGAAATGTCACTCAGAGACCACTGTGGCTGCCCTCATTGCAAGACCTGGGCCAGGGTGTTGGCAGTGAGGGCTGCAGTCTGGCCTTTGTGAGGAGAAACCAGGGATGCTCTGTGCACTGTTCCAGCCTTTATCTTGGCCTTACTCATTTCTCTCTACACCTTTTGAGGGAGAGTGGACAGTTAGGAGCAGAGCTGGCAGCTATCCATGGCTAAGGTGAGTTAAATCTGCCCTCCACTCCACCAGCTCTTCCTCCTCCTCTGGCCTTGATGTTCTGAAGTGTTCCTTCTTTCACTTGTTTTTCCCTTACTTCTCATACTACCAAGCAGTGTTTTGGCTCTTTCTTAAAATATGGCCAGCAGAGAGTGGTACCCATCCTCCTTCCACAAACAGGACATGAACACCCATAAGGGATCTTAGCCACTCACCACACAACTTCATTTTGGCAGTGAGGTCTCCCCAGACCACATGAACTGATGACCATGGGAGGGATGAGCAGTGCCTTCACCTTCACCATGCCCTGACCAATGAGCTGGGCAAAGGATGAGCAATGCCTGTCACAGAAACACCTCATCCATGCACTAAATTGGGCACCTTGGTTTAGATAGACAGAATTCCTTTCCTCCGCAGCATAACAATGCCAGAGCGAAGCAGAAACACCATATGGGAAAGCGGATATTCCCAAGAAAATGAAGCTGGTGGGATGGTGGAAATGCACACACGCTCCTTCCATCTTCTAGTTCCTTCACATACTGATTTTAAGGCTCAAAAGTGTGTGGTGTGGTGGGTACCTTCAACATTTTCTGTGAATGTGGAATGACATCTCCTCGTCTAAGGAGATAAGATGCAATCTCAGAAAATGAGTGTTCCTTCTTGGTTGACTCCTGTTGGATGCTCACTTATGCTTGTCACCGAATCCTATTTAATTGCATCCCTTCCTGCTGCTTTTCAGCTTTCTGCACCCAGTCCTTTTTCAGTCTTGCTTGTCTGCTCACTGCTGAGAATGACAGCAAATTATTTTGCCATGAGCTGAGGGAAAGGGTGAAAATTAAGCAGAAGAAACAAAAGTCTGAGAGACAGTAAAGCATGAATGCCATGCTCTCAGGCTGACTTGCTGTGAAACATCACAGCTATTGGGAACTACATCAGGAACACATTCTTTTGGGATCAGCTGCTGGAGCACACTGTCTCCAAAACGTTTTAAAACCAAAAAATATCCAGGGATGAGAAACAGAGAAAAATGTCAGGCTCAAAACCAGTCCTTCATTCCTGTAAACTAGTGAATGGGATATTAAAAATCCTATGCCATGTAGGTAAATATGACAGGATGAGCTGGAATTCTGTGACAGTATAGGAGATAAATCAGCTATGGGATTTTCTACATTTGTAAATACTAGTGAGGCTCAGGAAAGCTTAACTTGGACTCTTGGATACCTTTGATAGTGAGTACTTAGAATCATAGAATAGTTAGGGTTGGAAAGGACCTTAAGATCATCCAGTTCCAACCCCCCTGCCATGCCCAGGGACACCT
>JANHGB010018295.1:1411-16815 GCA_026283785.1 Coracopsis vasa | reverse complement strand
CCTGGGCAGGCTCTGAATGCTGACTGTGGCCCTGGCCTCTCAGGCACACTTTTGTGCTTGTACCTACTGTTGTCCCCTCCTTTAACCTTCGTTTTGGGATGTACCACAGAGATTATAAAGGTTTTTTTTTTACACTATCCACATGCAGCTAGTTGACTTAACATCAGAGATTTGAAGCAGAAGAAGTGACTGTACACTGTTTTCTTCTCCTGGGGCCTGGAGCATTTCCTGGGGTTTGGATGGTGCCATAGCAGTCCTGGATCCCCTCCCTTGTACCCTAATACTCCAGCTTGCCCTTCTCTTCACAAGTTATAGACTTATCTCTAACTCCTCTGAGAAACTCCCCATCATTTTTCAGAGCTCAGGTCAGAGTGTTTCCTGGCTTAAGACCAGTCCTTCTTAGCATGCTGCTTCCTGACACTTCTCTGTTTTGTCCTTTTACTGGCAGTTTGTTTTGACTTTATTCTGGGACTCTTTATAAATAGGTGTAAAGTAAATATGCCCTGCTTTAAGCATCATCCATCTTACTTTTCCTAAGGTGGTTCAACTTTAATGAAAGTTTGTTTGCATTAAGGGTTCATATTGTTCTCTGTTGTGATGCTTCAGTTTCAATCTAGGAAGTACCCCACCTGCTCAATATTAGCAGTTTCATAAAACTTACTGAATTTTGTCATTTTCACTTAGAGAAATTTCACAAACTACCAGACAGAGTCAGGACGTGAATTACTGTCCTGGTCTGTGGTGTATGCGCAGTCTTCTCACTCTGCAGGTTGCAAAATTAAAGCTATGAATTCAGTGTTAGAAATCATAATTAGTTCATAGTACAGAAAATATCTGTGGTATGGGCCAGCTTATCGTTTGATAAGTTAATTTCTGACTTTGCCTTTTATGTCATACTTGAGAGAGTATACTCTTCATTTCATAGCCACTCAAGATTTATGAGTTTGGGTTTGTGTTTGAAAACCGGTGGGCTGAGTAAGCACATTCTGTTTCTGCCTTTTTACCTGAAGTTCACTAAAACTATTCTGCATCAAAACACTCCACTCAGGGTATTAAAAATGTACATCTAACTCCAGGATCTACAGCCTAGTTGGATATCACTTAAACACTAAGTTATAGTAGGATTTATGCATACTTGTAATATAACTGAGATATTTATCTGGGTGTCCAATAGTACAGCAGATTCTACTGCTGATCTCTCTGTTATTGTTGAGGGAAGCCGGTTTGCTGTGTAGAAGACAGCAGAGTTACAAATCAAGAATGTGAGCAGGCAAAGCATATAAAGGAGACAGTATTTAAGTTCACTTGTCATGTTCCCATCATTGGAGAATTTAAGAAGTCAAATTGTCTCTTCTTACAGGGTTGTTATTTTTTTATTCCAGGCAGGGAGTAATGTGAGCTCCTGTGCAGAATAAAATGGTGAAACTCATGCTGCACATGGAAACTATCCATAGTCTTTGTGTTTGTGGAATCCCTTTTCTTGACCTTGTGGCCTCAAATATGAAAAGCTGCCACACACACTGTCTCTGGCTATAGATACTCTTGAGATCCTATTTCAAATGTGTTGGGGTTTTGCAGGGTATGTAATACCTGTGCTGAACTGTTCTTCTCCATGTGCCTCTCCTTCACTTTGACTTTCTATCTGAGTCTCAGCCAACATTTCACTCCTCTCTACACATGGATCTCATCAACACAGAAGGAGAAATGGCAGGAGAATGCCTGTTCAGCGAAGGGCTTTTCCAGAAAAAAAGGGAGAGATCTGAATACTTGGCTTCCTCTGATGTGGGTGGGAATTCTATCCAGTGTTAGGGCAAATCCTGCTACATCCTGTACATGCTGCCCCACAGTTTTCTGAATTGAAGAGCTCTCTGCCTGGTTGCACACCTGATGTGTTATGATAGTATATTTGTGACTTAAGGTACTTGCTTCTTGTGTTCTTGCAGTGTGATCACTATCTGTTTTTTTTTCATTCTACTGCTAAGGATGTTTTATTTTGTCAGGTTTGGGATGAAACTCTTGCCAAATCTGCAGAGGCTTGGGCTGCTACATGCATTTGGGACCATGGACCTTCCTACTTGCTAAGATTCTTGGGCCAGAACCTATCTGTAAGAACTGGAAGGTAGGCAGATACCCTACAAAACAGTTATTTTGTCAGTCTTTGAACACCTTTTGAGATCCAGATCTTAGACTGATGCAAGTTGTCATCCAGTATTCTAGCAATAATTGATATCCATCTGTGTATTACTGCTTAATGCTGTGCCTCTAGTGATGCATGGGGAAATGTATATTTAGGTGACTTGCATCAGAGGAATTAGCAGCAGAAAGTTCCAAAATACTTAACTCTAAAATGACATGTTTTTCTTTCTGTATTTTAAACAAACCCAGGTATCGATCTATTCTCCAGCTGGTAAAGCCATGGTACGATGAGGTGAAGGATTATGCTTTCCCTTACCCTCAGGACTGCAACCCCAGGTGCCCCATGCGATGTTACGGACCCATGTGCACCCATTACACACAGGTTATATGAATTATATTCTTCTATTCAAAATCTATTGTCCAAAGCTGGACTTTTCTGTGATGTATTTATAGCTCTCTCTCAAATAAATGTGTGTGTGTGTATATATATCTATATATATTTCCTTTCAATTTGGACTTCACCAATAATAAATATTTATTCAGATGGTTTGGGCCACTTCCAATCGTGTAGGCTGCGCAATCCACACATGCCACAATATGAACGTCTGGGGATCTGTTTGGCGACAAGCTGTTTACTTGGTATGCAACTATGCACCAAAGTGAGTTGCTTTCTTTTAAATATTGTTTAC
This sequence comes from Coracopsis vasa, assembly GCA_026283785.1. Lineage (NCBI taxonomy): Eukaryota > Metazoa > Chordata > Aves > Psittaciformes > Psittacidae > Coracopsis > Coracopsis vasa. The sequence goes on along the minus strand of JANHGB010018295.1, from coordinate 13,990 downwards.
TTTTATACTTCATGCATGTTTTGGTCCTCTCATAGGATTGCTTACTCCTTTTTCTGCAGCTTGACCTCTTGTGCTTTTTCTGCTGGCTGCTTCTTTGTTCTAACTTTACATCTGAACAGACAAAAAATGCATGACTGTGGTATACAAGGAAGAAAAGGAAATAACTTGATGTGTAAGGAACAAACCCAAACCCTTTTTTTCTGGATTATTATTATCATTATCATCATTATCATCATAATCATTATCTTCCTTCTTTATGCTGACTCCACTTCACTTTCAATTCCTTATTTCTTCATTCTATTAAATATAATCATGGTGACCTAGTCTTCTTCAGGTAAGCAATCCCACTGTAGTTCAGACCCTTGATTTACTGTGAACACATGTTGTTCCCCACAAGATGCTTTTGCTTATGACCATACTGCGTAAGGGTATCCATAGCGTAGGTTTCCTGCAAAGTCTATCTACCTAAGCTCACTGTCTCCAAATCTCATCTTGCCTTCCATGTTAGGATCCTTCAAAGGACAGCCATAGGCAGCCCTGTATCAAGTAGCTGTGCAGACATGTGTTGGGTTGAAATGAAGAAATTAATTTTCCCACAACATTTCCTAGACATCATCCCAAACTTACATCTGGGTGCAGAATGGATCAATAACATGGCTCTAGGAAAGGTTTGATTTGAGGTCTGGTTTGGACCAGTGCTTCATAAGCAGCATGGGCAATGTAAATGGCTGGTTTCTCTGTATTAGGCAAAGCCGTAGTTCTGTACAGAAATCTAAGTATAATTAATTGAGCATGTTTTCCATAAACTCACAGTGGCACAGGTCCATTTGTGGTAAAGAGCATGCAAGAATATGTCATTATTCTAGCTGTTACATGAGTAAAAGAATTTTTAAAGATTCTGCAACTTAAAAAAAGGATAGGATTTAGTAAGAAAACTGAATTAAGGGAAAATGGCCTGTGGGAATCAAAAAGATTTCTCTGTCATTTTGTCTTTAATATCTAGAAGAAAAGGGTGATAAGAAATGAATATGAGGGAGCAAAGATCAGGCAGCAAAACTGTCTGAATTTTAGCTCTACAACATGGACAAGGTGAAATCAAAGTTTATAAGAGAAACCCAAATATTACATATTATGTATTTTAATTAAAAAAAATTAAAAATTACAAACTTCCAGAGTACATCTTTCATGTACATATATAGGAAAAGAATAGTTTTATACATTACACATTATTGAAAACTGCTTCATTGTTTGTGTATAGGTTAACAATGAATTAATGACATTTTACATTTTCTCAGTGTAAAAGTCCCACTGTTTCTCAAACAGCAAACCAAAGTCTGGAGTTACAACCTTCTTCTCTGGATAAGATTTTGAGTAGAACTGTGGTTCATAGGTAGTAGAATTGGGAGTTTCCCATCTACTTATTGCACAGTCACAAAAGGATACTGAGTGGTCTTGTCTGGCTTAAGTTCATATTTCCAAGAATTAATTAGATTAAGTAGATTTGGCTTAGAGTCCTTGGGCACACATGCAGAATTTTCTTTGCCAGTCAATAGACTGTGTCTTTCTGAGTAGGGAACTCCTCTAAAGAAGAAGAGGGCGAGTATTACAGCTCTGACCCAAGTTACTGAGGTTGGAATTTGGCAAAGATTTAGGATTTAGAACTCAATTTTCACTGATGCTATTCTGTAATGCTGAAAAAAATATCTATGCTTCTGAAATCAGGAAAATAGTTTAAGAGGATAACTATGAAGTTTAAAAGTCCCTGCCTCTGCTTTTCTAACAGACTCACAGAAATCAGACATGTGTTGCATAGAAAATGAAGCAGAAATCAGCTTTCTGGATTTCCATATCTGTTATCAAACTAAATATATTTCCTGAGCACTCAGTCTGCTGTACTCATTTGGAAGAGAAGTAGGAATGAGAAAATTATTTGAGAGATTCCTACTTTATTCCAAGGCACAACCCAGACCAGAGCTTTTGATCCAAAGTTATTGGCTTGGAGGTGGAGGATGAGAAAATGTTTCATAAATAATTGCATTACTCATTGCTATACCATGTCCCATGCAAACTAGAGGAAAGTTCCCTGCTCAGTGAGACATAACATTTAAATAAAGGTCTAATTTTAACTTTCTCTCTGCCTGCATCATGAATGTTACATGAATCTCTAAAAGCCCAGGTTTTATATAAGCACCTAAAAGTCTAGATGTGTTTTTCAGATGTTCTTAGATATTTCAGAATAACCTCTTTTCACATGATCAGTTTCCAGACTTGTACCCCTTTCCACTCAGGCTTTATTACACTGCACTATTCACCAGATGGAAGTCCTCCTTCTCCTCCCATCAAATGCCCAAAAACAGTTCTTCTTAATATATTACTGTTGAGAATACTTTTCATCTTACCTTTTCTCTAACCATGGATTCTACCTCAGAGCTTCACAATGTGGACCTAGGGTAGTCCAACCTAAGAACAAGAGTTCACTCAATTTATTTTTCCACCTTTCAAGAGTTACCTTAAAACCAATTTTTAAGATAACTGCCAGATAAGAAACTGCTCAAGAAAAACCTTACACCAGTTTGTGTTGCTAAGGTCTCATAAATATAGCCCTCCAGTGAAAAATACTCTGTCCCAGGCTCAGAGAATCAAAAATCACTTGGCTGTAGCAAAACCAAGAAAACTGGGACTTTGCCATGGAGACTAAAGGATATAGAATTGACCACTGGCCTGGGGTGACATGGTCATTCTCCTGCTGGTTTAGGGGAATTAGTAGATCAATACTTGTCAGTAACCTCCAGAAATATATTAATGTATATTTTCGGTAACAGGGCATTTATAGGGTAGCACTGAAGACGAAACCTTTAATTTCTCAAACCAACTATGTTTAATGATTATTTTTCTTCCTCTCTGACCTTACTAAGCATTCTTTTTCCTTTATTATTTTCAGGGGGAATTGGATTGGAGAAGCACCATATAAAGTAGGAGTCCCATGTTCAGCTTGCCCTCCAAGCTATGGAGGTTCTTGTACTGACAATCTTTGTTTCCCAGGAGTAACATCAAACTACTTATACTGGTTTAAATAAGTTAAGGTTTACATTATTTTGAAAAAAAAACCCAAACAAACCAAACCCAAAAACCCATGGATGAGTAACAAGAAGCTTGTATATTGAATTTTGCACATATTATATATAGAGAGATATTGCAATAATACTCTGATATTTTCTTTTTGTATGCTTTTGTATAATTAACTTTCAAAGTATAGTATAATTTGGTTTTAACACTTTTGGATATAAGACTCACATTAACCCTTTTATAGTAATAATTTGTTAAAGGAGAGCAAAATAATTTTCACCTTAGCAAGTGTAGCTTCCTGAAGATTAGGCTCTATAAAAAGCACATTAAAAGATTAAAGAATATTACTTCCTTTAAAAGATAATAGCTCCAGAAAGAGAAAGGTCATTGTTTAATACTGTGCTTTAAAAATGGAGTGTGACATGCAAAGCAACAAATTGTTCTCACATTCTCGTTGGTTCCTCTCGTTTACACTGGTGCTTTCACCTGCAATGTCAATGGGACTCTGAGCAGAGGAAAACAAATGTGCAAGAGAAACTGCAGGATATTACCTACCTCATGCACAACATCAATTTGTTTATGGCATTTGAAGAGTTCACCACATGGCTGCTGCTATCATCAATAATGCTGGTGTGCAGACAGGAAAATTAGAGACAATGAGGAACCACACTAGCAAAGATGCAGTGGCTGTTAACTCACACGCCTAAAGTCTTACCTGGGTAGAAAGCTACATCACTTTAAATATTGGTATAATAGCACAGCCTAATTCTACCTTCCTGTGTTTCTGAACACAGTCATAATGGCATAGTGGTGTTTTGCAGCAGTATATTTATTCTTGTACAGGCAAGTGAAGAAATATACTGCTACAAAGCAGCATACATCAATACATGACATCCATATTGTCTTTTACACTGTAAGTTTGCCCATATATGTGTTATCCCACTGACTGAAACTCAGCCAGGTAAACTTTCAAGGAGAGATCAGATTTAAAATTAGATTATAGGATTTCCAAATAAAGGACATTAGACAACTTTAAAACTTCATCCAGATTTTTTTACAAAAATTCTAAATTTATAAAGCAATTGGCAGTGTCCTTTAATATATATTGCAGTGTTTCTTGAAAATATCTGGGTGAATTAATAAAAACCAAATCTGTTCATTCATACCTTTCCTACTAAAACGTGAACACTTATGGGTGCTTACTAGAACATTTATAAAGAGGACCTACGCTTTAAGATAGAATATTATACAGGTAGTTTTCTTGAAAAATAAATTATAAAAAGGAGGAAATCAATTATCTGCCACAACTACTATGTCATTGAAATAGCCTTGAGTTTTGGCTTTGTATTACAGGCCAGAATGTATTCTGCTTTAAATATATGTGTTTAGTCTGCTCGCACTGCTACATTTAGACCTCTGAAGTTTATGAACTTTGAAAAGCAATACTGATTAGAGCAAGCAGAACAACAGATGATTTCACTAATTCAACATATATATGTGTCTTTAAGTCACTAATTCAGTCCTTTTGAGGGTGTTTGAGGTACTCTTGACACCAAAATATCAAGTATCATATTGGTGATATAAAAGGAAATATCAGAGTTTGAATTCTTCATGTATATTTTTAATCCGGCAAGATAGCTGCGTGTGTGGGGAATGGGCCCTACAGATTATGAAGTGTTGCTGCCGCTCTCCAGCTGCCCATAATCTGATCCCTCAGAGGATGTCAGCAACTGACCTATGGGTCAGGCATTTCTGGTTAGTGACACTTCTGTATCTGACAGGACAATAACTAGACAGGTTTATCGTCTTAAGATATGTCCATGTGTAAAAAGAATAACGCTTGAAATATTCTGCTTTCATCCTGTCAGTTATAATATAAATGGTTTTCCTTTTGGTTTAAAAGATTTGGACTTGGACAGTGCTCAATCGGTCAAAAACTTTGGCTGAGTAAAATCCAGTCCTGTTTTGCAAGAGAAACACAACCTTTTTGCATCATCTATGTACACATTGAGAATTCATTGAGACAAAACTACTAGGTGGGTCACTAGCCCTCAGCCAGACCAGTTTTTGAAAAAGATGCATGTGACAAATAAGTTTTTGTTCTGTGTAAGAAATCTTCTGTAGTGGTAAAGACAGCACAGTTAAAACAGTGTATCTAGCTATTTTCAATTTTTTTTTAATAGAAGATAAGAAGCAGAGCATAAGCAAACGTTCAGGTTAAGCCATGGACCCTACAACAGTAGGTCTAACAGTAAGTGACTATGCACTTTGGAACTTGCAACTTGTATGTTGTATGGTACATTTTCCAAACAGGACTAGACATTGTAAATTAATTTATAATTCTGTAATTCAGCTGAATTTATTATAACGGGTATATATGTTATTGTATCTGTTACTTTTTAAGATGCTACAAATGCCTTGATTTTGTGGAATATTTTGTTTTACATGGACATAGAAAACTTTGCTTTTAACAAACTATGCAGTTTTTTTCACAACATCCCATAATGGTGCTAGGGATTAACTATTGTAATCACACTGTAACTGACAGCAGTAAAAAATGATCTGGGTATAAGCTACTTCATACGAGCAGCTCCTGATAAAACCAGCCACAAGCACTCAAGCATTAGCTGAATGTTTTTCACTGAACAGAGAGGATTACAGCTCATCATGTATTTGATTGATTACCACATGAAATTTGCCCTTCAACTGTGTTTGATAAGTAGTTTACTGAAGGCCTTTCTGCATTACCTATTTGAATCAGTCCAATTTCTACCATCTTTTTTCTCTTGGACCAGGTAATGACAATGGCCATAAAGCTCTACTTTGATTGCCAGTGTCAGTGCTGCCTACCTGATTACCTGACACCAAGTGCTGCTAGAACAAAAGTACTGAAATGCACAGAAAACTTCAGATATCTTTGGCAATATATCTGCTCTGATACACTCTGAGGAAAATACTTGATGAGTTCAAGGCTATGCTGAGGCAAAATACTGCCATTTGCTGTTCTGATAGCCTTGAAGATTTGTGTTAATCCCGTCCAAGTAGAGTGGTATGCCTTTAAAGACAGAGAAAATAGCTCAGACTTCTGTTCTAAATATAAAATTATGGAAGTATACACAAACTAAAATAAGCCTAAAAATATTTTTGGTCAAAATACTGTGAGAGGCATAAGTGCAAAAATGAGGTAATTGATATCATTAAATATTGAGTGCAGCTGTTTATAATACCTGCTTGTGATTTGTTGCCTCATTTAAACATGTAAGATGATGGGTAACAATTGATACTTTTGGTGCTAACCTGTATGTTCTGGTGCTGAAGTTATACATTATTTTTTGTGGACAGTGATGTTTACTTCCAATATTACCATATACACTCCAGTGTTTGTGAGATCTTTTTCAGCTAAGCATATGATTTGCCACTAGGCCAGTTTTACTTTCAGAATTCCTTTTTATGGTTGTTTTAGGCTGTAATGAGGGTTTTATGTGCATCAGAGAGAAAATGTATTCCAGTTCAAAACCAAGACAAGCAGCACCCTCCCCTAATCACAACAGTGAAGAGCTTGTGGAACAAATTGTGGGGAGAGTAAGACCTCTGACAGTCATAACTTCAGATTGATACTGAGCAGGTTTTGGTCACCCCAGATCCTCTTTCTGGGGTAATAAATGATGTCAGAAAATCTGCACACTTATCCTAGGGATCTCTTCTCTGAGAGCAGTTTGTTCACCTCTGAATTTGATATGAGTTGGGTCAGGCTTCAGTGAAAACCATGTGAGGTTTCACATAACTTTTGCAGGACTGAGGAGGTTGGATTCTGTGAGAGCTTTATGGACAGCAGAATTAGACTTCATGTGCCATCCCCAATCAAACTGGGAACTACCGTGGACCTCTGAAAGAGGAAACCTCCCAGAACAAAAGTGCTTTATACGACAACTGGGATCTAACAGAAAGAGACAAATCTGTATCTATATCCATATCTATGTCTACAGATAGATGGATTGATAAACAGAGATCTCTCTTTGTAGCTTATCTTCTGGGATCAGGTTGCAAGCATGGATGCCCTCTTGTGGTTGAGAATGCCGATATTGGTTTGATTTCATAGGAATCCAAGAATTTTTGCAAAATTGAAAAACAGAAAATTCACATGCTCTGGTTGTGAGATTATAATTGGTCTGATGATCTGAAAATGCACAAATCTTCCCATTTGGATTCATAAGGAGAACACTAGAGTTCTGTAAAAAATAACCTGAAATAAACACAGCCTTCTCAAACTGCTTTCTTTCAATAGAAAATAAATGGAAAATCAAGAAAAAAATATAGCGATTGCCCATCTGGTTAACTCAGCAGATGGTCAACAGCCCATCTGGTTAGCTCAATAAAATAAAGTAAAATTAAAATAAATCAAATCAAATAAAATCATTACTATTGGTAATTTCAAGGCTTTCTTTTTGATTAATCTAATTTACCAAGTTTCCCTCAGGATATCATTATTTTCTGTTAGAGAAATTTTTTTGTTATACTGCAAGGCAATGAATTTTGAAATTCACACATGTCAGTGGAACAGATATAAACTTTTTATAGTTATGCCCACTCTGCTGAGCTCCCCTGAGTGTGGAGTGTGAGAAAACCAGACTGAAATGGTTGAAATTTAGTATTATCTCCTTGTCTCCTGCCAAAAGACAAAATTCAGAGTAGAGTAAGATGTTGAAACCTTATTGTTTGGCAATCGGGTTGTAAATTCCTTAGAAATCCCTCAGGCTGATAATCTGTATAAATTATGTTTCGGTTGGTTTGGGTTTGTTTTGGGTGTGGTTTTTTTGTTGGTTTTTTTTTTTTTTTTTCAGCAAAAGCGAGAATATCCCTCAGGTTATATGTTTAGCTCACAACAGCAATTGTTACTCAAATCACTGGGCTATTCATCATGCTGCAAACTTGCTACAGCTTCAGTAGATCATCATGTAAGTCAGGAAGTATCTTAGATGCAATATTTAAGGTAATAAACTTGTTCCTTAAGAGTGAATGGTAATATTGGAATCTAATAGCTCTGTGGAGTTAAACAGCTCTGTTCTATGTAGGGTGCTCTTACGTAATTGAAACGGTGCTTAAAGGCAGGGTTCGTTTAAGAAGCAAACCATCTACAGCTGCTTTTTTTTTTTCCATATGCAACAAAGAAAGATTTTTCTGAGGACTGAAGATGCTGAGGATTGGAAAAAGATGTTCCTATGCTTTCTATATGAACCCAAGCCAAAAAAAGAATTGTCAATGGTCACTCAGTGAAATGTCCTTTTCTCCCCCTCTTAGTATATATTGTCATAATTTTTTGTTTAGATTTTTTCTTGATAATTGTGTGGGTGGGGTTGTATCTGGTTTTTCAGAGAAGAAAGCTTGTTGTGTAACACGTTTTGCAGTGAGCTTATTAGCATTTCTCTCATATTGTCATATGATGCTATACATGTTATACCTGAGATATAAATTTGTATCCCTGTTTCAATTTCTAATGCTATGAAACTATAAAGAAATGTACATCATTTTGATCTATTTTGTAACATCTATGCATTTAAATAAATATGTAAAATTATCAGTATTTACACTTGATGTTCTTTTGATATTTCTTCTGTTGATTTGTTCCCTGAAGAAAACAAGTTTTCAGGGAGATAGTAAAGGACAGGAGCTTTGCACCTGAGCTCCATTATGTACTTGAAATCTGTCTTTATGTGTCCACCTATATGAATAGGAGCCTATCTTTTGGTATTAGGAGCCTGAACTCTCTATCAGAATTAGTGATCAGGGGATGTTTTCCTGTGTGCCTCTGGCCAAGAAGAAATATCTGAACTGTGACAAAAGGAGATATCTACAGAAAATAAGGAAGGTGCCATTGTCAATTTGGCGTTTTCTGGAAGGACACATATTGTAGTCAGAAAAATAGCAATTCTTCACTACCTGAGTTATTTTATACATCATTAATTTAGAGATACAGCTTGAAGGACACAATCTCACAGAAAATGGGAAAGAATAGAAGGAAGAGCAGATTCTTCCAGAATGCCACAGTACATTTTTTCTAATATTTTTTCTATTTTTTTTAATGGTGTTATATGCTTTCTATCATAGAATTACAGAATCACAGAATGTTTAGGGTTGGAAAGGACCTAAAGATCATCTAGTTCCAACCTGTTTGTGATGTAGAAGTTCACTGAAATATGGGATTAATATTATGTGTAATTGTGAATAAATACAGCCCAAGCTGTTGCCACTCTCTGGCAATTGTAATAGGATTATGCCAGATGTCAGAAGCTGGCCAACAATATTCAGTTTTGGTGCTTGTCTTTCCCTGATCTGAACCCAGTACTGTTTGGACTACAGCAAAAAGAACAGTGGTTATGCCTAATGTCTTGATTTGGTTTCTTTTTCTCTCTTCCTATCTTGCTTTTCTCCCATCTTTCCCTTGACCTATGAATCAGTGTGCTGGTTTTGGTAAAAAAATGCTAAGGCACATCAACCCACTGTATTGTTTTTCATTTTCTCTCTGTTACCCTTTTACCCAGATCTAAGGCTAAAACAGAACTAACCACTGAAGATTTTCGCTTGTGCCCTGTCTCAGTCACTCAGTTTTCTAATCCTGGTTTCTATCAAGCCTTCACACCTTGGTTTTTCACCTACAGAGCCTAAGACACGGAGGAGCTGATGTGTATGTAACTCTTACCCTAATATGGAGAGTGGATTTAATTGGGGTGTGTGATTTCAGGTGTGGGAACTTGAAATCAATAGCAGAGTCCGCAGTTCAGACATAGCATGAGGTGCTCTAAACTGTGACTTCAACAGGAGGAATGGCGTCACTGGTGTCAGCAGGAAGCAAGTCCACATGTTATAGGAGCACCATGGTTTGCAGTGCCTTTATGTTATTGCGCAGTAGTTATTACCAGACTGAGAATGTCTCATATAAACCAAGAGATTCAGTTTTCTTTTTGTTGTTTGGGTTTTGTTTTTTTTTTTTGAAAATATCTACTATGCCAACAGGGTATATGTCCTCAGGGTGACAATCCCATATATCCACAGATAGTCAATGTGGCATCCCAGCCATTTGCAAGCTTGAAGACAGGCAAACAGCTTCCTCCTGAGAAAATCAGTGTCTGAGAATCCAGTTATACCAGTTTTTTGGGTTTGGCTTAATATCTAATTCTCCAGTTCCCTAGTGACTGACTTTGATATTATAGACATTAATCTGGTGTTCTCTGACTTTTACTTTATTTTACTTTTTTTTTTTCTTTTTTTTTTTTTTCTGTTTGTTTTCTTTCATGTTAATAGCACAATACCCTGAAAATTACACTGTCATCCAGGCAAATTATTCCTGTGTCTTTAACATAGTCCCTTATGTCTGACTGGGGGACCATTGAAGTAGTTGCATTCCTTACACATATGACAGGCCTTTACAGCAACGTCATGTAGTGGAAAATGACATAAAGAGTTCTCCTTGACAGATAAGAGAGACTGAGATATATTTTCTCAACTTGGCAGTGCTTATAGCTTTTTTTACTTTCTGTGGGTTTTCATCTTGAGCTTTAGCTCCATCGTTTTGAATACCCTTTTCATCTGAAGCAAGACAGGTTTATTTGATTTTGTCTGTGAAATCTAGCACTGGACGTGCTCCACTGCATTTTTTTGTCAAGAAAAAAAGCTTATAACTATGTCTGTAAGCTGAAAGCTCTCTGAGGTCTTGCTCAATATGCAGTCCATACATCTACAGGTACAACCTTAGAGTGCTGTTTTGCAGACTTTTGTAGACATTGGCAACTGTGAGTTGACGGTAGTTTCAACCAATAAGGACTTTGCATAATGATGCAAGATTTTTCTACCCATGTCACATCCAAAGTCTCATCTGTAACTGAACGTATTGAAATTTACTTTTATTAGCAGCCGTGGCATATGAGTTTACGCTTGACCGTACTGTTTCACTAGAATGTAGAACAGAGCACAGAGAGGGATGTGCTGATATACATGTAGGTGGTGAATAAATAATTTACATTATTCAAGTACTGGTTTATCTTCCCTAAGTTTTTAATATCCCTGTGTCTGTTTAGGTACAGTAGGACACTTGGCTTGTTGAGTTATGGAGAATTTAATTTTGGCACCATTTTTTCTGCATCAGTCTTTCAAGAGTCTTTGTATTTCCTCCTTGTTTGCTGGATCAGGGGTGCTGATAAATTCTGATACTTACAGATACTTACTGTGATCTACTTGCGTATCTTGCCATATAAACTTCTCCTCATGTTTACTGTTTTCATTATGCAGAACTGGTGTTTTTTTTTAGTTTTTCTCAAACTCTCCAACTTCCTATAGCTGCATGAGCTTCTTCACTCCTCCCCAGCAGAAAGTCACTTTCTGTTTAGCTTGCTGTATACCACCAACATTTTCTACTTTCCAACGAAAAGCATATGTGCCAAACACAACTGAGATGGCAGTCTTCAAAAAAACAGTGTCTCCCTATGGGTGTGTTTAATGTGCACAGACATGTGGTCTTTTTTCCTATGGGCAATGCCAGAATCCTGCTGATATATCAGACACGGAAAAATATTTGGCATTAGCCATCTTCTCAAGGATTTTTCCCTTCACAGGTAGTGGAAAATATTCCTCTTTTACATATCTATTTGATTATTTTGAGTATGTCCAGAAGCAAAAATAAGCACACTCATTTTTAGTGAGTGAATCTATTTTACATTCTTCTAACGCCAGTGTAGTCACCTGGAGCTCTATACCAAAATGTAATGCAGTGAGCTGGGAGTGAGAGATGCCCCAAAAGTGGCTCAGAACCAGAAGATGTCTTTGGCAGTCCCAGAACACTTTTATTTCCTTGCTGAAGAAGTCCACATGGGCCCTGCAGTTGGATCTCATGATGACGTTGTGACATTTACTTCTCCAGAGCCTGTTTCACTTCCTTCCGCAGACAAATCATGAAACTTTCCACCAAAGTAGCCTTGATGGTTGTATGACAAAGCTCCAGCAAAAGGTCTGAATGTAATACCTTTCAAAATGTATCATAACCATAGAGCCATAGGTGGAATACATCTGTTTCATTGCTGGTACCCTATCTAGTACCTTTTGAATCTCAGTTTATGGTGAAGGCACTTGTCATGAGTATCCAGACTGTGACATAGCCTGGCTGGATGGTACACAGCAGTGAAAGATTCTCCACTCCTTGAAAACAGTGTCAAATTCCTCAGCTGTTTTGCTTCTCTTCTTTCCAAAGCATGAACTTTCTCCTTAAGACCAATGGAGTGACATGCTTTTAATAAAAAAATAGATGCTCTTTACCCAGGTTCTATTAAAGTTTCTATAAGTTTCATTATTTATTCTCACAGTCTTGTAATTTGTCTGCTCTTTTGTGGGAATAAACTCAACCTGAATTGTATCCACTTTTCTTCTATCACTTGTAGCTTCTCTGACAATATTGTAAGGATTGTTTCAGGAAAAATCAAAGCTAACTTTTTTCTATCTTTCTTTTTATTTATATCCATTTATTAT
>JANHGB010018294.1:38693-59373 GCA_026283785.1 Coracopsis vasa | reverse complement strand
CCCCCGCCACCGCCTCCCCCAGGGGGGGCAACAAGAGGAAGGGAGGCAGCGGCAGCAGCAGCACCCCTGGTGGGGGAGGCAGCAGCGGTAAGGGTAGGGGCAGGGCTGGGGCTGGAGGAGCAGGGGGAGGAGGCGGAGGAGGCAGCTGCAACAGCCAAGGCAGGGCTGCCTCGTCCAGGAGGAGCATCAGCAAAGTGGTGTACGATGATCATGAGAGCGAAGAGGAGGAGGAGAGCATGGTGTCCGAGGAGGAAGAGGAGGCAGACCCCGAGGATAACCAGGACTCTGAGGAGGAAGAGGAGGAGGAGATAATGGAGGAAGAAGACGACGACGACTCTGACTACCCTGAAGAGATGGAGGATGAAGACGATGCCAGTTATTGCACTGAGAGCAGCTTCAGGAGCCACAGCACCTACAGCAGCACCCCAGGTAGAGAGTGGGATGAACTAAAACAAGTCGAGGGCACCCTACATGCTCCCTCTAGGTTTGCAAATACAGTCCACACGCATTCTTCCTCCCATGCGTGTATGTAAGGGATGCCTGCAAGCACTCACGGGGAGAGGGGTATGCAAATTAACGACTGGCAACCCCACGGATGCAGGGAACACTAGAAGATGCTTACAGACTCATGCACTGGGAGGAGGGAGGGCATGCAGTAACAAGGGAATGCTGCAACAAGGGGATGCTTTGCAAATATGCATGGAGATTTTGGTGACTGCAGAAATGTGTGATACACCAGAACGTGTTGCAAACAGTGTCAAAAGTGTATGGAGCATTCACTTAAAAACAAGGGGAAGGAGATGCATGCCTTGCAAAGAGGTCCTTTCAAATATATGCAGGAAAGGATGGCTTATGCTTGCAAATATAACTTGATGTTAAAAGGAGAGGAAGCACATGCAACTTGAAGTGGTCTTAAAAAGAAAAAAAGCCAAAAACCATAAACACTGAAAATTTTCAGGCTCTTGAAGTCAGAGGTCTAACTGGATCCAGCATTTACTGGCTTTAAGACAAAACTTGCTTTCCAAGGAGGGAAATGAGGTGCATTGTTCAAAATGGAGATTGCATTGTTATAGTTTGGGGAAAAGTGCATAGGGCCTCCTTGCAAGGGTGTAAACCTAGTTTTAGTTAAACACAAGGATTGAAAGGTGGAGGTTGGGTCAGAAGTCTTGGTGTTAAATACTGCATTTATCTTAAGATATGGCAACCTTTAAAACTCATGTTGGTGTTAAACTCTTTAAACATCATTGTGATTATTTTATTATTTTTTTTTTATCTCTAGTGGCAAATTTGGACTCAAATTTTTCAGGCCTGCACTTCTGTTTGTGCTTAATTAGTTCTTAACCATGTGGGTTTCAAGCTTCAAATATTCTTTTATCTAAGCTTAAGCACTTTAGATTTATTTGAATTCATTCCAGAATGGAGTTCAAGCTTAGGAATTATTTAAGTTTGTTTGGGTTTTTTTAAAGTCTCTGAACCAGGAGAGTAGTTAAACTCAGGGATAACCCAGGAGTGTTTCTGAATTGGGCTACAGGGTCACAGACGCTGCTGTTGTACAAGTATTTGACCAATTCGGAAGGAGGGAGGAACAGGTTGTTGGTGTAAATGCACTGCGTCTTAATTAAAAAAGGAGTGTAGTTCAGAGTAGTTAGCTGACTTTAGGAAAGGGGGAAGTACTGGTTACTGTGTCATTTGTTTTTATTTTGGTGAGTTAATGGTATCAGCTCATTAAGTGACTTCATAATAGTCCTTAAAAATCTCTTGTGTGTCTGTCTAATATATATATATTTAATTTCTATCCATATGCTCAGGAACCTAAATAAATTAAAACAAGTACATACAATACTAAATTAGTTTGATTTAGAGATAATTTTGAAGGTGTTAGTTTACCTGTTGCAGGGATGAACTGCCATCAAATTTATATTTTTTGAGTATTTATTCCATTAAAGATTGAGGTCTGGCTTCACAGAAGGAAAAAACCTTTCAAGTACTCTCTTGACTTTTAACTCTTTATTTTCTTCTTACTTGTGGTAACTTCAATTTTTAGTACTTTTTTGGGGGGTGCTTTTGTCAGGGAATGAATATTTTTATTACTTTAATTGGCCTGGTCAGGAAAGTATTTTTTTACATGAGCATCCAGGTTTAGAATGAGTTCTGCACAGTATGGGTGTATTCAATTTTTGAAATGTACTCAGGAGTTTTGGCAAATAAGATACTTCTGTGTGCATTGTTGTGCAAGCATAGACAGGTTTTATGTGGTATTGAGGTGTATCAGAAACCATTTTGATAATTTATGTGTTTATTTCTCACATGGTCAGGTAACTTAAGTTAACTTTTCTAAAATAAAGCTTAAGTAAGCATTTTCATCCTTATGTGCTTTTTTGGGTTGTTATATCGAGTGTTTGATAGTTAAACCATCTATGTTGTTATTTTGGCAATTTACTGGCAGTTCTCATTAGCTCAGTATTTGCCTAAAGGTCTTCTTCCTCCTTCCCTCTTTCCCAGAAATGCTGTTGCCCTATTGCAAAGGAAGTGCAAAACTTTTTCATTCAATCAGCTCAGCCTCTGTCTTGTTTCTGCTGAGCAAATACCTAAATTGTGAGTGGTGCTACACAGTTGTGGCACTAACTGAAATCTTAGTCTTATTCAGGAAGAGATACTTGAATTAGAACAGCATTAATAGGCGAGGAAAAGATTCACCTAACCTTATCATGTCTTTATCTGACAGTGGCCAGTGCAGAGAAGAGCGCTAAGAGTAGGGCACGCATGCAGTGATCTGTCTTCAGAGTTCTCCATGGACTCCAGTGCTATTTGACTCAGGTGCATGCTGAACCAGAACTGGTCTTTAGCTAAGTTTAGGTACAGGGGGTTTTCTTTGATGTATTTGTCATCAAACCAGACAAGTTGTAATACACAGTGGCAAAGTTCCTGTGGGTAACTGGAGAGCTTGAAGGATTGCGTTCTCCAAACTGGCCCCGAACAGAGTCATGCAGTGCCCGCTAGGTTTTTTCTACTAGAAATTATGATGAATGATTATTCTCTACTTAGCTTCCCTAACCATGTGCAGCCTGAATTACTGCCACTTGCAGGCTGTAGTCTTAGGGGCTGAAGAGATTATTTTTTGAGAGCAGAGTATTGAAAAATTGCAGTTCCAATCAAACTCTCCTGCCAAACAAGATTTTACACATAAATCACATCCACTTAAATGAGTGACAGACTTTTTACAGCTTTTTCAAACTTACATTGAACAATGAATTAAAAGATCACAGTGCAATGTCCCTAACCAAGAAAAGCTCAGGTTTTGTGCTTTGAGAAGTTGATGATATATCTTGAACTTGAATCTAGGAGAGCTTTTTTACTGTATTATTAAAGTATTTAAAGAAACAAAATCCTAGGAATGGTAAAACACCTTTGATATAATGCTTAATAATGGTACAGTAAAAGCTTATTGTGTGAATGCATATGACATTTATCATTGCTTTTTCTTCTGCTGGACAGACTTTTGGTAGAGGAACTGTATGTGTGTAATGTCCCTGCTCCCTTATCCATTTGTATCCCTAGACGGCAGATGTACTTTTAGAATAGCTATCCTATATATCTTGTATCACTGAACATTTTTACCATTACCTGTCCACTGCAAGTTCTACTTTAGGCTTGTCACAATTCTATGTATCAAGTATTTTCCATATGCTGCAGCATTTTAAAAGGAAGACTTAATCCACATGCCTACAAGTCCTTCATTTTCTGTTTCTTGATTTTCTTTGTCAAAAACCAGGAAAACTAGTTTTAGGAAGAGCTGTACATCTAGATCTTGCCTGTGATAATTACCAGTCTATCTAACAAGCAAATGCACATCAGTGGAGTTGTGAGCCAGAATATTTGTCTTTAAATATACGAAATTTTTTAGATGGCATTTGCTATTCTGAGCATTTGCACTGATTGTCCATCACTTCTCTTAACCACTTACTTCACTAGTGTGCTTTTGTTTTCATTGTGAGTGTATTTAACTGGAAACGAGGTGCTGTGTTTTGTGTGTCTGTAGTAATTTTATGTCTTAACCTGTTTTCGTGTTCTTGAAGTATAGTTTAAGTGAAAACATTGAGATGGAACAGTAAGATATGCAGTCTCTTTTGTCTGTCATGTGAGAAGATTTATCAGCCTCACAACCATCTTACCTAGGATACCCTGTTCTCCAAATCTATCATGGTCTTATTTTACCATTTAGTGATCTGAACTTTGATTTTACTCTAGAGGAACTATCACTAGTTCATCATGCCAGTCATGAAAAACGTAGAAGAGTCCTAGCGAAGAAATGGCGTAGAAGGAGTATATTGCTGGCTGATTCTGTTGTATTGACATGCAAATTTCTGGTTTATTTAAGAGCTTTTGTCACTTCGGTCATCTTTCTAAGAAGCTCTGTGCATCAGTTACCTTGCCATTATCAAAGTTTGTATGTTGTGAAAGGTAGAATATTTTGCTGGGTTTATTGTGCAAACTTTGTAGGTCTGCAGTAAAATGCCATAGCTAACTGTTGTATTGCATAGAACTGGTGTAAGGTGAATTGATGTGGATTTTAGTAGACTGGGGCTGTCTCTCAGAGCTTACTAACTTCTGAAATTAGTTACAGTTTATCCTGAGCACGTTCCAGCTGAGAAATTATCTGTCAGAATGTACCTGAAGATTGTTATGTTAGTGCTACCTTTTTGCCTCCTGGGCTCTAGGCGCAGAAAAGTTGTTCCTCCGGGTGCTTCTCGGAATTCCAGCGTGGGATCTCATCTGCTTCTTGTCTCGCACTAGTTATTTGGATGTTAAAATGATGCCTTAGAATATAGGGGTTTGTATTCCTGGCTCCTACAGAGAGTGTACTGATGGCCATGATGCTGAGAAATTAAACTCTTAATGTAAAATTGATTTAGAAGTGCAGTACAGCCAGATGTACAAAGTGAAAACCAAACAGCCAAAAGTTTTAAGGTTTTCAAATAGTTGTTAAAGAACATGAAGACCTAGTTTTGTGCAGTGCAAGGCAATAGTCAAATTTAGGAGCATGTGTTGAGTTTCTGTGATATGGGTGATCTCAGGATCTAGTCTAGTAACCGGTTATTTTTTCATTTTCCCTTCAACTTCTAAAGCTTTTTTGATGCTTGGAAAGTCTCATTTTTAATGTCAGGTTAGGTTTAAAGTTTTATCTGGTTATTTGGTTTACAGTTGTTTTTACTTTTCCAGGCAAAATAAATCAATTTGGGCTAGGTATGGGTACTGCAGAGCAAAACTCTGTTTGGAGCTGCACTTACAAGTAGCTACAAATGCATCGTATTATTTCAGAAGTTTCTTTTTAAGAGATTTAGACTTGTGAATATTAGAAACATGTTGATTGTCATGTTGGCTTTTTTTGAAAGGCAAAAAAAATGTTTTGTATAAGTCAAGCCCTTTAATTTTGTCCTATCCGAAGAAAAAGATTTAGATTTTTCAGGTTTGGTATTGCTTTTCATAATATATTCTTGTTTCATGTTAAACGGATTCATTTTACTGCTTTTTCTTCTTTGGTGTAAGCTGAACAAATGTTCTCCCAAGAGGTTGGCTTTTAATTAAGGAACCAGTTTGGGTATTGCTGTGGCAGACAAGTAGCTATATCCAGTTCATGCATTCTGCTGTGAGGGAAAAAGAAAAGAAAAACACACAGAAAAAGTTCTCTAATGCATTTTCATCAACTGGTTTCAGTTTTATCAGTGATATCTGACAAGAACTTGTGTGTTGCTGTACCTTCTCATTTGAATCTTGCCTGGTGAAGAGTTAGCAATTTGGGTCAGCAAATGTCTGATTCTTGTATATATATTAAAACCAAACAAAAAAAGGAGAGTCTTAGTGAGTTTAGGAGGGTAGTTAAAAGCCAAATTTCCAGGAGGAAGGAAAACCTATGAGAGGGCATCCTCTGTAAGGAGTACTCATGCTTCCAGGACATCATATAATTGCCAATTGGTCTTTACCTTGAAAAGTTTCTGTAGTGACTCATGATCTGGGAAACAAAAGCAACCCACTTCTATTTTACTAATGGTGAACCTCTGTGTTAGTATGGTTTGACTTGATGAACTTGAAACCAAAAGTTAATCTCTTTCTGGGGGAAAATGTGAAGTTTTTTCACTTGCTAGTGTCAGTTTTGTGGAGTTTGCCTGCTGGGGGGTTGTACTATAATTGTTTCCCCCCTCCTGTGACAGATAACCAAAATACCTGAAACTCCTTGGTCTGTCTTTTCTCTCCCCTACACTCTACCAAATTTATCTTCTCCAGGAACAGGAACTCTAAGCTGGATTCTCAGAGCCCAAATGCTGAGAAATCATAAAGAAGGGAAAGTTTTTAGAGAAGAGAAAGGAGACCAGTTGTGAGCTTTCTAATCAAGAAATGCTGGAAACAGTGTTTATTTTTCAGGTCATACCAGTACAGCTACCACTGTCTCCCTGTTTAAACAAGACAGTGGTTCTGGCAGAGTATTTATTGTGTGAGACCTCCATCCACTGGTCCATTACTTGAAATGTATTGGGCTGAAAGGCTGTGTTTACTAGTACTGTACTTCTGGAGTAAAGGGATATATAACAAAAGTGAGACAAGGCAAAACTGGATTTTTGTCCTTTCTGTTTGGCTACATGTGTATGGGAATACAACTAAAGCACAAAACATGAAATTCATATTTAGTCATGGTATAACTTTTTCTGTATTCTGGGCGCTTATGTAAATAGTTGGTTTAGATACTCTGTTTTAAAACTAAACCACATAAATGTGTAGTTTTAAAATTAAAACTACATAAACAAGAAGATAGTAAAGACGGTTAAAATGTTTTTAAGTTCCATATTCTCTTGTGGTAAAGAGTTAAAGAATGGATGTGACTTTCCCCTTTCTTCTTTCAGTCTGTCAGTGAAAACGGAGACAAGCTTTTTGGTCCTTTTATACTCTATTTCTGAATTTTGAGAGGGTCAGCGTAGGGACTGAATAGGTTGAATAGATGCAAATTAAAAAGGAAAAAAAAGCAAGGGTTTGTTTTTTTTGAAGTGCTTCACTAAATTCTGGGTTTGGGTGCTTAGCCTGTTACTTCAGTTCAGTAGCTTTATTTTATTGCAAATATTAGTGTGTTGCTTAAATATTTGTAATATAAATTATTTTAATAGATTATAGTAAGTGTAGACTGTAATTATCAATATCTATAATTAAATGTGCTATATGAATGAAATTGTTTACTCTTTAATCTTAATTACAGGCAGCTCTTCCATTAGAGAATTCAAAATAGGGACAGGCAGCCATTGCAGACTTCATCACTTTTGGAGACAACTAGTGAAGGAATGTGATTTAAAAGAAGTTTATGCTAGATAGAAGTATAATGCTGAGACGCTCAAGATGATCTGGATCCTGTAAATAGTCCAATTGTGACAGCAGGAGGCTATTGGCAGATCAGTTTTTCCTTCCAAATAAAGCTGTGGAATTTGAATGGTGTACAAGTGGACTTTTTCTTTCTTTGTAGTGGCTCAAACCTGAAGGTGGAATTTGATTCAGGGATTTGGTTAATATGCAGAAACGATCTTAGAAGTATACAATTCACATGTAATAAAGCTGGAGTCCATTTGGGGAATCTTCAGTGTGAGTAAATTGACTTTCTTTAATTGACAGTAGGTACATCTAGATTCAGTTTGAAGTCTAGTCAGGTGGTAGTGCTTAAAGGTGAAGTACCTGCTGCTGGAACACTTGCTCTGGAATCCCCTTAATGTTATTTTGGTTTACACAAAGTAGTACAGAAGTAGTTTCATTTTTTACTTAAAACCAAAAAAACCTGCTGCTATGAGATTTCCACAAATGGGAAATTATCCAGGGCACATCATAAAAATGATTTATCCAAAGTTATTTAAACTATAACAAGAGAAATTAATGGCAGTAGGTGATATAGTAATATAAAGTTAAGAAAAGAGCAACAATGTAATTCTGTTACCTCCTCGGTGTGGTCATTGCACTGAAGTTGTTAAACTATTTCACTTCAGTATATTATTTTAAATGCATATTAAGGTACTGGGGTATAGTTTTGGTTTGGAGGGTGGGTGTGTCTGCCAGTGAATACCAAGTACAAGCATTGGATGTGTTGCCTTGGGGAGAGGAGATTTTCCTTGAAAGTGAGAAGCTTGCAGAGTTGGATATGTTTATTGTAGGAAAACTGGTTTTCAGAATTTGAGGGTGTGTATGAAAAGCAGTTGGGTAAACATGAACTGTGAGCTTCAAAAACCTTCACAGAACTTCAGACTGCTTCTAAGTAGCATGAGCTGTGCAGGTTGTCAACACGCTGCAGATAACCGGCAATGAGGAAATTGTTGTTATCAGAATCACAAGGAAGCTTGGAGTCCTTATTTGGAATTCCAAACCACCTTTCTTCAGCTGTCTGGGTTAGTTGTAAGGGAGAGGATTATCCACCCAACCAGCAGAATACAAACATTTCAGCCTGAAACAGAGACCATAGGACTTTGTCATCCTTATATCATATTCCATTGGTCCACACTTGTAATTCAAGTTCAACAGGCACTTAGAGTACTTCAAATTTTGTGAGCACCTTGGCAGAGAATGTTCATATTTTTCACTGGAAATTAGACTGCTTGGTTTTGTTGGTTTGGGGTTTTGGGATTGTTTGTTAAAGTTGTTTGGAGTGTTTCTTGAGATTGCAGTTGATGCATCAAACAGGAATATGTTTAAACACAAATTGGCTTGGAACTTGTGAATTTCCAAATCAGACTTTGTGATTCTCTTCTTGGCTTCAAGTTCTGTTCAAGCTGGATACAGCAAAAATCAATAACAAATTGAAAATGAAATTTGAAATAAGCATGGAAAGATTTTCAATACCATGCCACTGAGCCACTCAAGGAAATATGTCTGGGTACCATTTCTTACATCTTTGAATACTTTCTTTGTTTAGCTCTGGAAAATGGATTATATGCAGTGCAGAATTGTTCAAAGCAGTTCAGTGTCCAAAAAGTGAAATATGAGCTCTTGAAATGTGGCGTGTGATTTACAGTATGGATTGGCAATGTTGAGTGGTATGATACAGTAACTGGGTTGCGTACCATGAGGTTGCTTACCATGTCCACAGAGCGGTGGACAAAGGAGCATACGTTTTATGATGCAATATGGTTTTCCTTATTGTTTAAACTACCTTTAAATTACTTCAAAAATTTCTGTTCTGGATACTAAAGCAAACATGAAAATATGTGAATTGATTCAAATAGAAGATGAAGAGTGGTGTGAATAATGCAACCACACTGTTGCACTGTACTTGCACCAAAAATCAATTCTTTGTGATGGTGGTGTGACAATCTTTGTGTCCCAATAACACATTTATTCTAGACCTCTAACTGTACCAATATGCTTCCCCTGTAAGATGAGATGTTAGAGGGTTAAACTTTTTCAGAAAATGTTAGGAATGCCCGTTTTAAGGTTCCTTTTTGTGCTTCTGTTAATTTGATGTAAGAAATAGACCAGTGTTTCTTTCTTGTGAAAGAGACATCAACAAAGATGGTCTAGGGGAAGTCAGGTTTTTGTTTGTTTGGAATTTCTTTCAGTTGAGGATAAAAGCAATGCAAAGGACAATAGTAATTTTGTTCTTGAAGTAGGAAATCTCAACAAATGAGAGGAAATAAGAAGTCTTTGCTTCTTTGGGCAGTGATCCTTTATTCTAGCTTATCTTTACTGAGGGGGTTTGTCACTTCTGGTTAATTTGGGTAAACCAGGGTTATCGTTCTTGCTGCATGCTTTCTTGAAAGGCTGTTTCTTTCATGGCTTTACTGTGTGACAGACGTGTTTCTGCTGCTACAATGGCAAACACTGAAGGAAATCCTAGTTTATAGCTGTGCCGCTTTCTGTGATATTTGGACTCTGTGAAGACCATCAGTGGTTTCAGAATATTCATTTTGTGTTTCTGTTGTGTTGCATGATCACCTACTACGACTGCTCCTACACCATCCTGCAATACTGAAGGAAACTTCAGGACCCTAACGTAGTTTAATCAGAGTGTGCAAGTGTGTGCTTTGCTTTGGGGTCTTTTAATTAAACCAACTCTGGTTCATACATGTATCATGGTGATAGCATTGGATCATGGTGATAGGAAAGTTGAGTTTAATCTAGATGTTTCTTGCTTTGTGTCTGGCTGTGAAACTCCTGTGGTTTGTATGTTTGCCATGATTAAACATTTTCCACTTATTTGTGTAAGAGCGTCTTGGAAGACAGTCATACAAGCATTCCTTCACTTTCCACAGGCAGAACTCAAACTTCACTAAACTTGGAAATTTATTTTTATATGCAGATGATGTTGACCCATTACTTCTGTAATGGAAACATCTGGCAGCTCTTTATATTGCTTTAGAGTGTCTAATTTGTTGTGTAAGATTGCATTCTTTAAAGTTTGAGAGGGAGAGATGTATCTGGTGTCATCTTGCCCATCTAGCTCAATGATTGGTTTATTTATTTTCTGGAATCATTTGACAAACTGTCTATTATGTGTCAAGGTGTTTCTGAAAGGTAGCTTCTCTTTTTGTAACTTTTTCCTTTCATATTCAGTGCATTAATGTTTCAGTGATGATGTATTTAGATTCAGCAGGATCTGTCTTTGGGTATCTGCCTGCCTTAGCAGGTCTTGCTCCCTATTAGAGTTATTTCCTGTAACTCTGGGAGTATTGGAGGGAGTTGGATGGGTTGAACAAATGCCACAGGGAACCTTTTCCTCTTCATGGTAACATCCAAGATGACTTGAAACTTGGTTTTAAAACAAGAAGCTGGTTTTATGATTAGTTTATGAGATTGTCTAAACTTGATTTTGTTGGGTTTTTTTATAAAGGAAGTAGGGTTAATGAGTGCATATTAATACTTCAACTGATAGCTGCAAGACAGATGCATGTAGCTGGATACTTTATTTCGATTGAAGATTGAAATGTTTCATCTATCTGGTAGTGCCCTGTACAGGGGCTTTCCTCTTTTGTTTTCCCTTCTGCTTGGCATCAAGGATAGTGGAATTAAATGGAAGAAGGTGTAGCATCTCATCTGAATTAGCATCTGAGTCTGAATTAATTATGCTCGGTATCTATTATTTTAGGTAGTGAAACAGCTCTTCAGACAAGCTTTTTGTGTTAGGCTTTGTCCTTCCATAAATCTGCCGCCTCCTCATTCTGTGGAGATATCTCCTGGCTTATTGAGGCATGTGGGGGGAGGTTTTTTGTGTGTTTTGTTTTGAAAGATTGGGAGTTCCTGAAGCGTTTTCCTATAATATCACATTTAACTTTTGTTTCTGGCTTGTAAGTATCCAGGATAAATACTCTTGTTAAAAGGCAGTGGAGAAAGTGATTTAGGTTCTGTTTTGTGTTCTAATGTGGTTGAAATTGATGTCCTATGACATCTGCTTGAAATGATCTTTCTGTGTGCTATTGCTGGACAGGAGAATAGCTTGCAGGATTTAAATGCAAAATGTCTATTGTTTGAAGCTGGATGCTTTAAGTTTAAAATTAAATTTCCAGGAAGGAATGATAAACAAGTCATGCTGAGTAAAAATGAGGGAAAAATCCAAATATTTTGGCTGAAGGAAATGTCTCTTTTAAGTAATTTAAACCATTAAAATTCTAGTTGTCATTTGAAAGCTTCATCAGATTACATGGGAAATGCAACTGCTCTAAGTGTCTAAAGCAAAACTTCAGATAGCTTGTGTGTTTTATTTTTATACTGTTAAAGTATAAGATTATTAGATGAATTATCACATTATGTAACTGAAGATGTGAATCCTTAATTTACCATGGTTTAGAAAGTTTGACACAGTCATTGTTCATGGATGTTTACACACATTGACCAATGAATGGCAAAATTCTTATTGTTGCTTTTTATTCCAGGTAGGAGAAGACAAAGAGTGCATCGTCCTCGTTCTCCAATATTGGAAGAAAAAGATATCCCACCCTTGGAGTTTCCTAAATCCTCAGAGGACTTAATGGTGCCTAGTGAGCATATAATGAATGTTATTGCCATCTATGAGGTACTAAGGAACTTTGGCACTGTTTTACGCCTCTCTCCTTTTCGTTTTGAGGACTTCTGTGCTGCTCTGGTAAGTCAAGAGCAGTGCACACTTATGGCAGAGATGCATATAGTGCTTTTAAAAGCAGTTTTACGTGAAGAAGACACTTCAAATACTACCTTTGGACCTGCTGACCTCAAAGATAGCGTTAATTCCACTTTGTATTTCATAGATGGAATGACGTGGCCAGAGGTTCTGCGGGTATATTGTGAGAGTGACAAGGAATACCATCATGTTCTTCCTTACCAAGAGACAGAGGACTATCCTTATGGACCAGTAGAGAATAAAATCAAAGTTCTGCAGTTCTTAGTGGATCAGTTTCTTACAACAAACATTGCACGTGAAGAGTTAATGTCAGAAGGTGTTATTCAGTATGATGATCATTGTAGGGTTTGTCACAAACTTGGGGATTTGCTTTGCTGTGAAACTTGTTCAGCTGTGTACCATTTGGAGTGCGTGAAACCACCTCTTGAAGAGGTACCAGAAGACGAATGGCAGTGTGAGGTCTGCGTAGCACATAAGGTGCCTGGAGTAACTGACTGTGTTGCTGAAATCCAAAAAAATAAACCATACATTCGACATGAACCTATTGGATATGACAGGCATAGGCGAAAATATTGGTTCCTGAACAGAAGAATCATTATGTAAGTATAAAGGAATCAGTATTTTCTGAATAATGATATTGCATTGAATGCATTTTTAGTATATCCTGTAAGTTGCTGTTGCCATCTTAAAGTTGTTCTTTCGTTAGATAAGACCATTGTTTGCTGTTTTGCAAAGAGATTTCTAAGGACCATGTAATTGATCCATCGATTTTCTCCGAAATAAGTATTCTCATAATCTGTATATAAAAAGGGGAAAAACCCCAGGGTCTCTGGCTTAATAGGCCTAAAACACATGAATGTGAGGAAAAGAGAGGGAATTTTAATAAGAACTCTCCAGTTTTTGTAAGAGTTACTGAAAAGCAGTCTGACTGTCTTGGTGATCACATGTATAGAATGCTAGTTTTGTATAGTTTCACCTGCGTAAATAGTATTTGGCTGTTAGCTGCTGGTAGTGGTTTGATGGTCTGCCTTTGAAGCTAAGAGTTTCAGAGCACTCAAATGTGTTCAGCATATTTCTTAAGTAGAAATGCAGCAAATATTGTATGTGAACACTTCTGTAAATACAAAGCAAGTCAAAACATTAAGAAATGCCTGCCTTTAAGTGATCTCCTTTGTACATTTAACACTTTCCTGTTACTGGTTGGCCTTGAGATACTAACGTATTTTAAAACATTAATAATAATCAAACCCTTGTTAGTGAGGCCGTTGTGCCCTCGTTTCACCTGAAAAGTTGAATCTAAAATTACAAAAATACTTCAACTTTTTTCACAGGAAAATAGCTAAAGACTGGGGTTTTTTTCATATGAAAGACTGTTCTTATGTCATTGTTCTCGTAGTGGCAGAGAAACTGTATTTAGGTGAAATCAGTAGTATTGTAGTCTTGGAGAAATAAAGGTATTTTACTAGATTTCTTGAAATATAGTTTTCCATTCAGCATTATGGAGAATAAAAGCCACTGCTGAGTATCTTAACAGGAATGCACACAAAATGTTTCACAGTGAATGTTAAGATATTAACCAGCGTCTTTAGAAGGGATTGTGATGGCTGTTGATGGTATTGCATCTTACAAACAAGACACTTCTAAGGACTCATTTTAGTCCTTTAAAATACAGTGCTCTTTATTTAGTGGTGAATTTCTCTAATGGTGCTTTAAGTATTAATTATCGTCACTTTTTGTTTCCTGTGTGTTCTTTTACACTTGTAAAGAAAGAATCCATATGGGATTATTTTTGGTTTCTCTGGGTTATAAATGCCACAGTAGTATCAAGTAATCTTTTAAAATGTGCAGGGAATCTCTTCTACTCTTACCTTTTTTTTATACTCAGTCACATGCTCTGCAATATGTGGTATATCATTTATGGTTCAGCAGGATGTGATGGTCAGCCTGAAGCTGTTGTAATCCTAATTCTTCCATTCCCTCATATCTAATTTTCTACCTTCAATTTCCAGAAAATGAGTTGGAAGTTTGTTTTTTGCAAAAAGCTTGGTTGTGAAAGACGTGTAACTGGTACTCTTTTTGTTCTAGTTACCTGAGTTTTAATGACCAATAGTGCATGATTTTTCTCTCTTTTGAGCTCTTGAGGAAAAGGTTGTTCTAAAGATGGGGTTTTCCTCACTGCCCTACTGTACTGGCAGAACAATTATATTCTGCTTGCCATTAGAAGTCGAGGAAGTAGCATTAAAAAACTCAGTGTCATTCAGGAGCTTATTTTAAGATGAATAGGCCCCCAGTATGTAGACAGGTTGGTAATTATTTTCGACTAAACTTGATCTATGAAACAATGTTTTTCTTCCTAATGAAGAGTAATATTTGATGCTCAGGAGGTTTTGATACAGGCAATACTTCACTGTACTTTAAACTAAATCATGCAGGTGCTGCTTGTTCCTTTGAAATCTGCATGTGTGAAAGCTCTTTGGCACGCTGGTAGTAATTCTAACTGCACTAGAAAAGATACCTTCAAAGGTTAAATGAATTTTTTTTTCCAGTGATTTTGCATTCCTGCTAGGAATTCAGTGGACAAAATACTTGCTCCAAGTTTCATGAATTTAGGTTTTATATCTCACTTGGGATTTATTTAAAGAGACATCAATATTCCATTTCAAATCAAAATAGATGAGAATTATAAACAATACAGCAAAAGGAAAATTTTTATTGGATTTTCCATTTTACTGAGGTTTTGTTAGTGACCAAAATAGTTCAAAATGTAAATAGAAAAGTATTTTGAGGTTTATGAAGGCAAGAAATGCAGTTCAGCCATTGTTCCCTGACTTATTTTTGTATTCTTATGTTGCTCATCAAGGTTGAAATACTCTTCCCCTGCTAGTCCCTGTCCTTCTTGCTGTCATTAGATATCATGCCTTCTGCTAGTGTAAATGTGCTTGTGCTTCCTTCCAAAACAAGGTCTTCATGAAGTATGGGGTTTGGATTAAAAATATTTCTAATCCTCCTGTTGGAATTGGAAGAGCAAACAGATGGTCAGTTGTGCTGGTAGATCTGCAGCAGCAGCAGCTCTCTTTGACAGCAGTGTGGGATGTACAGAACCAACCAATTCCACTGGACTTTTCATAGAACTTTGATGCATTTAATTATGCATAATTAAATTTATGCATAATTAAATTTATGCATAATGTGCCTTGAAGCTTCTTGCCAAAGCCACTTCATAAGGGCACCAAAGTATTTACTGCATAACTAAATTCCAGGGAAATATAACTCCAATAATTCACATAGATATTAAACTCTGTACTTTCAGGTTTTAATGTCCTTTAGGTTCAGTAAGAATGCTGTATTGCAAACCCAACCATTTCCCACATATATGTGTGTATATATGTATGGAACAAGTTTAAACTACACCTGTTTGGATAACAGGTTAATTTAGAGAACTGCCAAATTGTAAAAGCTGAGATTAATTAATTGATATTATCATATCAACTTTATTAAAATAGAATGTATTCACCAATACCGTGGGATCAAATATATCAGAGGAAGCTGATAGATCTGAAACTGATCTGCACAAACACTGGTTTGAATCCTTGCCGTGGGGGATTGGAGAACTGAAATCCTAAATTCTTGGGTTTGTCTGTTTTTCAAAGGGGTTTTTAAGGCTTTTTACTACTTTTCTCCTTATAAATGTTATAAATCCCTCATACCACTGGTTTTCCCATCTTTGAAAGGGTTTTGTAGATTTCTTCCTGATCACCGATACTTTTATTTCCATACTCATCACCTGCTGAGGGCAATAAGCCTTGTTTAAGCCCATTGTTGTGGTTCGGTTTCTCTTTTCCACCTCTTCTGTTTGCCAAAGACGGAAAAGTGGGCACTGAGGAGGTCTCCTCCCGTACATCCCCAGGAGCAAACAGCAACAAGGTTTTAAAAAATCTTGTGGTCAAGAGAAAAAGAATTCCTGAGTTTTTAGTTTCAAGCTGTTAACAAACTTAGGATGATGATCTCTGGGTCTGTGCCTTTGTTTTGCTTGTAAAGGTTATTTCTGCAAGTGAAGTCAGGAAATTCAGGAGTTTGATTTGCATTCTCCTTGTAAACTGCTGCAGTGTCCTAACAGGTTTTCTTTCTAGAAATACTAAGATGCTTTGTATTTGTCAGATGTTTATGAAAGCAGATGAAACATTGTTTGGTTTTCATTTTGATAGCAGAAGCAAGACACAAATTGTTATTGCTGAGTTGCATACATCTTCCTTGATGGTCAAAAGAATCAATTTCAGCTTTTTGTCTGCAAGATTTGTCATGTCCTTTATATTCTCAACGAGTCCTATTCGATTTTCACCTATTAATTGAAAAGGTTTTGGATATTTGTTTGAGTAGGTTACTTTAAACAGGTGACTGAATTCTTGTGTCTAATTGTATCAGCATGGAATTCAGGAAGGAGTGTGTCTACTTTGTTATTACTTTACTTCTAGCATATTCTGTGTTGTCAGTTTTATCAGTCTTAAAACTTGCCTCAAAAGCCTGCCAGTGAATAGTTCCTGGCAGTGCAGGAGGCTGAAAGAGGTAGGAAATGTTCATGTGATTCTTCTCTCCCTTGCTTGGCCTCACTTGATGTATGTGACTCAACAGAGTCCCCTGGAGACAGACTAGACCTGTCGGGCATCAAGTCTGGCTTGTTAGAGAAAAACACTGGGAATTGGTCCTTGTGTAAACTTGCATCTTTCCATCTTGTTTTTATGAGAGCCTCTCACAGGATAAAAGCAGTGTTCCTTTAGCCAATGGAAGAAGGTGTTCAGGGGAAGTTAGCTTAAATATTTTAATCATTAGTTTAAATCTTAACCAGCTTTGCCAAATGGATTGCGTAGAATGATTTCAGCTGTAGCTCTTTGACTGTTAGCAAGTTGGTTATGAGCATTCCAGGGCTTCCACTGGCACACACCTGAATCTTGGGAAGAAGTCTGAGCAAAGATGAGTTTTGTGTAAGGGTAACAGCAAGCTTCTGCCTTTTCATTTTCTGTATGTGCTTTTGTTGACAGAAAACACTAATTCCTGAACTTTGGTTACTAGGGTTGTGATAGCCTTCAGTTCAAGAGAAATTCTGTGCTCAAAACCCTATATAAGTGAAGTAGAAGGGAAATAAAATGCTCTTGGATAACTTCATTGTCCATTTCTAGAATAGTATCTGAGCAGTTCTTTAATGGGTAGGACTTGAATTGCACATAGAAAGATTAGCTCTAGGTGTGTTCTGCAGAGTACAGTCTTTGTGGTCTAGTGTTTTGATTCTTCACAGTGTGGCTGTGGGGTTTTTTGGCCTGTAATACAGCAGACCTTTACTGGTACTGTAGGCTTTTTCTTGATTATATAGGAAAATTGAAGATAACAGCTAAGTGCTTTTCAGTCCAATGGAACCTTGTAACACAAGAATAGAAAGAACTGATGGGAAAGGAAAAGGGAGATGCTGCTTGGGATTTTCAGGTGACATACATATGTATCCTGGAGGCATTAGCATAGCTACAGTGGTTTCAGGTTTGCTAAAAGGGGGGAGAATGTGGAAAAAGAACATGCTTGGATGATCACTGTCAAAGTTTAAGCAAGGTATACAAGGCTCTATGCCTGAGCTGCTTGTATATTACAGTATAAACTTAGCAACAGCATTATATTGTGCAGTTGTGTTTATAAGGAGTAGAGCATCTTTACAATTGCTGCTCTGCCAGTTTCTTCCTCTTCCCGCTTCTACTGGACATTGGCCAGGGAAAGATTCAGTAGGCCCTGTCCTTTCTTGTTAAGCATTTTGTTTCACCCTGTTCTTCCTTCTTGCTGTGTAAAGCTGAATTCTTGCATTCTTGTCTCCCCTTCTGACTTATGCTTTAGGTATTTTCCTTTATCTTTTTGAATGGCTTTTGTTCACAATCAGTAATAGAGGTGCTGTTAGTAGATAACTTCCTTGGTTTAGAGAAAACATGGTTTAAACAATTTTTCTTGAACATGGAAGTCTACAGGCATGGAATATTCGATAGAGTCGAGTGGTTGTCAGCGTTCAGCTGTTACTTTTTGATGTGTGGTATGTGGGATGTCTTCCTGAAATGAACTGTTTTCTGAAAGAACTTGTTGAACTTAACCATGCTAACCTGTTAAAACTAATGGGAAGTTACTGGTAGCCCAGAGGAGTAAATGGGTAAGGTAGAACTAGTTGCTTTTCATGAGCAAAGGCCTTTATGGAAGAAATTGTGGTAGAAATTGTAGTATTTCATTGCAGTACACTAGGTTTAATCATCAAAAAACCAAAGTCTGGTTTGTAGTAATGGTTGTGACAGGTAGTTGAATTTTCAGTCATATTGTAATTATTAACTTCATAACCACTTTATTTTAGTAGTGTTCTGATTGAGTTGCAAGTACGACAGTTGTTTCACAGGTGAATGCTCCTTCCTGAAGATGCAGTCAGAAACACTACCCTTTGTGGATTCTGCAGCCATAGCTCTTTTGTTGCAAAATGTTTGAGACTCAGTAGTAGGTTACCGGTTACAGTAATAGTAAATATAAAGGGAATAAACTTTGTTGCAGATTGGACAAACCAGTTTTAAGGAGACACTTCAAAAGCTTTTCTGAGCACGTTGTAATGAGAAATTCTGAGGGGATGGTAATGAGAAAGGAACATTTGTGTACTAAATTGGGTGCATGTGAGTGTCCTCATGTGATTTGTTATTCACACTCAGGTACTGGCATTTAAGAGTTCTCTGCTAAAAGTAGGCTGATCCTAATTTTTGTCATTTATCTAGATATTTGAAAACTCATATTTTTTCAATACTCTTGCAGAGAGGAAGATTCAGAAAGTGAGAAAGATAAGAAAATCTGGTACTTTAGCACAAAGATCCAGCTGGCAGAGTTGATTGAATGCCTGGACAAAGATTACTGGGAAGCTGACCTATGCAAAACTCTGGAAGAAATGCGTGAGGAAATTCATCGGCACATGGATGTGACGGAAGACCTCACTAATAAAGCAAGGGGCAACAACAAGTCTTTCCTTTCTGCAGCAAATGGTAAGACTATTTTATGGCAGTAGATGTTGCACTTTGAATCAAATGCTAGTTTATATTTCTTTTATTATAAGAAGCTTATAGAAACTGATGGAGAATCATCATGCAGGTGTACCAGCGTGGCTATTTAGTGCTGACTTCTTGTAGGACTATGTATCATGTATTCCAGGATGTCCTGAATGATTTGGATTCTTGATATGGTTAGGGTGTGCCAGGCTGTGATTGCTCCAGGTGTTGAGGTGGAGCTGTGTTAGCTGTCATATGTTTCCTGATGTACTGTCCTGATGTGTGTATATATGTATGTATATTATCTCTTCATAAACACTTTAGAATCCTATGGGAGTTGGAGTAGCAACAGTATTAGAGCTCCAGTATTTACTACAATATTATGGAAAGTGTGGAAGAATGTGTATCTCCTCTGCACTTCCTCACCAACTTAATTTATCTACCTTGAGGCAATAAATAAATAGCAGTATAAATTTGTGAAGGTCTGAACTTTGTTTTTAGGGAAGACATGAAGATTAGATGTTCAGGTTTAAAATTGGATATAAGTCATCACTATATAAACACATAACTCTGAGAAACCAATTATTAAATCTGTGGAATTGTTTCTTCTAAGTGTGGGGAAAAAAGTGGCAAGTAGATGGATGTTATCTTTTGTCTCATTGAAAAAGCTGCATTTATGTCATGTTATTTCTGCTCTGTGGCTCTGTAGGTGGTGGTTGCTTTGTTTATTGATGACAACATACTTTCTATTGTAGATGAAATTTTGGACATTATCAGAGCAAGAAAAGGAGAAATAGTGGAAGATAAAACCACAGCAGATGATGAAGTAGAAAAGGCCAAAAGTGATGTTGATAATGACCAGACAGATGCTGAGAGAAGCAAGGAAGAATCTGGAGACCAAGATAAAAATGAGGAAACGTCCACTGAGCAAGATGCAGAAAAAGTGAAAACAGAAGGTAAAGAAACTCTGACTGTGCTTTAACAACTTCATTGAAGTGAATCTTTAGTTGAGGCCCTCACATTTCTTTAAGTATTAATGTGATCTAGGGGATGAGGGGAATGATTCTCTAAGTTACTTTGTAAGTAATAGATTGCTATTTGTCAGTTCTTTTGAGTTGTATATTGTAATTGGTTTTCTTGTTAAGTAATTTCACCCATTTTCCTACTTTTCAAGTTAGATACTGCTAGGTGGTAGATACAGGAAGCTTGAGGTACAGGTGACACTTGCAGGTTGTGATCAGCATGTTTGTAGTAAGCAATATTGCATCATTTTTAACATTGTTTTGTGCCTCAGAACTGGTTTGTTCTTTGATTTTTGAGACAATACTGCCTCATAGAAGAAGTTAAAAAAAAAAAAGGAAGGAAAAAGCTCAATGTTTTTCAGCTTTATCAAACAGACAAACCAAGCTGCTGAAGTTGCTTTCTATGGATGATGCCAAATGACATCCTAAGACATACTAAAGAATATCCCTAAAGTTTTGTTGTGCATTTTACTATAGAGTCAACAGTCGTTGGGGATATTCTGGCA
>JANHGB010018294.1:0-38593 GCA_026283785.1 Coracopsis vasa | reverse complement strand
GCACTGCCAGGGATGGAGCATTCACCACTTCTTTGGGCAACCTGTGCCAGTGCCTCACCACCCTCACAGTAAAGAACTTCATTCTTTTGAACCTCTTAAGTATTAGTGGTCCAATTTAAAAAAAAAAAAAAAGGTATCCACTGAAGCTAATAGGACTGACTCTACTAATCTCGCTGGGTTTTGAACTAGACTTCAGTATCTGCTCTTATATTTGCCAGTAGGAAAAAAGGAAGCTGTATTTTTTTTTAATGTGCTGCCAGCAGATGTCTCACACATTTTCTTGCAGAGCAGGATTACTCAATTAACTCACTTCGATTATACAGTTCTAAGAAAGTTGATGAAATGGTTTTCATTATATTATGGACAGACGAATCTTCAATAGCTTCAGGATCAACTATTTGGAGTCCTTTCCTGAGAGACAGGTTTACATAGTAATCAAAACAGAACAAAATTTCAGGGCTTCTTTAGGGTTTTCATGCTTAATATAAAACTTAATGTACCTAAAAATGTCTAACGCGTCTCATTAAAATTATGTTTCAGGCTTTCTCATCTTGTATTTATTCTTATGCCCTTCACACTGCTCACACAAAGGGACTGTAAAATGGCCTTGAAGTTAAGTTTTATCACAAATGCAAAGAGTTTGGCGGAGTCCTCTTCATACAAATGAGGTTTGCTGTGTTCTTCCATAATAATTACTTGCATTAATCATTCGTTCTACTATCAAAGGACCATTACACTGTATTTTACACTGTTTGGCATTATACAGAAATTGCTACTAAAATCCTCAGAGATGCTGCTGTGCTGTGCTACATCAGCCATTTTCTCAGGCTTAGTGCTTATGCTGTATGCCTGAAGCCTGTGCAGACTGCAAGCTATTTAGTTCACTTTGCCGTGGAGCTGGAGAATGAGTAATAAAAGTATATGTATTCCCCAAAGCATTCTTATTAGCCTGATTAGTCTCAGAGATGTAATGCAGCAGTAAGAGTAGACCAAAAAAAGATGTGTTATTTCTGTTCACTTGAGGTACAAGGGTGATTATACAAAATTGAGAGGTACTTCCATTTTCCATAGAGACAAAAGAGATATGTCTTCAGGAAGAGAAAAGCTGTTAAGGTGCTTTTGTGCTGTAGTAGTTGCTGGAGAGTGGCAGAGTTATTATTCTGCATTCAGAGCCAATGAGCTCCTATATACGTGGAAAAAAAACAAGCTGTGTAACATAACCTACCTCTTCTTGTTCATGAGAATGCTGGTGCCTCAATCATAATGATTACTCTGAAAATATTGGATTTACTTATTATACTGTATAAAGGTGGGGAAGATAAATGGGAAGATGCATCCCCAATAGTCTGAGATGCAGCTTTTTGGATAGGCAGATAGAGAGATGCCTTTCAGGACATTTCGCAAGTGATTAATAATTTTATTTTTCTTATTTTTTACATCTCAAATTGAGTCCAGTGTTTCTAAAAAGGGAAGAGCAAAGGCCTGGATTAGGGAAAAAAAAGACAAACCAACAAAACAAAAAACCAAGAAAACCCAGCAAATTAGGAGAAGGGAGATAGAAGCATGTGCAACAAATAAAACATAAGAATGCAATTCCATTGTTTTGCTTGCATGTTTTGTGCTCTTCTGTCTGTCCTTTCATGTATTTATTTACACTGTAAATTCTGTATTGTGATCATGATATGTAGTAACAATTTGACCTGAAGCAGGCATGTAGAAGGTGAATGGAGTATATAAGCCTTTGTGATTAACAATATAAATTGTTTGCTTCAGCAAAAGCTTGCTTTATCTTTGTTTTTGCATTGTGTTCTGCTTGAGCACAACTGTGTAGGCATACAGGAAGAATGTAAATTCCTGAAACTGTGAAACAAACAGGAACAAGAGACTTTTGTGGCCGGACATAGGACATATGGCAGTCATGTTTGATCGACCCAACATCTAATCTGGAAGTAACAGAACGAATTATATGATAAGGGCTTTAGGCACATGCACTGGGTTAAGTAGGTATAAAGCTCATATCAAAGAAGACTACTAGCCTTTATGAACTAGCTCTTAAAAGACCCTCCTGGATATAAGCAAAAGAAAGAATGAAGATTGCATCAACCATCGGGAGGTGGGATTTGTCTTCCTAAAAATCCTATGAATACATAAAAGGCTTGACTATAAAAAACTTTGACTCTATACTCACAAGTGGTCATACAGGATATGAAGGCATGCACCCAGAGCTGTAAATAAACCTTTGCTCCACTGACTTTGTCCCTAGTTAAATTTTTCTAGATGTGAGAATGTTTCTCAGGCCATCGTTCACCATTAAGCACACTTTCCCTTCTAAAGCAAAAGCAATCTGAAAAGATCCCAAAAGCCAACAGGATTAGTAAGGAAAACAGTAATGATTCAGGCATTGGGTCCTGCATTCCTTAAGGGCAACAGAGAGCAGCATAAACTAAATATGTAGCTCAGTTGTCACCTCTCAAAGACCACAGCAGAAATCTTGAGTTCTTTTATCACCCTTGTCTCGTAAGGCTATTTTCACATGTGTCACCAACGTAGTAAGTCAGATGGGGATTAAGTTTTTAGGACCTGGCACTTTGACACTGAGCTTTAAACTGCTAGCCTTTTATAAATACCTGTTTCTGGATGGAAGGTGCTGAGCTGCCTGAAAAAACCAAACATTTGTGATTGCAGCACCATTAACAGTTTGGGAAATAATTGCCCTTGGTTTTATGAGGCAGCTGGATTGAAGGATTGAATGAAGACAGAGGAATGATTATGCACCTTGGAGCCCTTTCTTCATTCTTCATTCATTCTCCAAATATTTTATTCTAAGGGGAACAGTAGCTTCAAAACTCATTTAAGTCTATTTTACAAATCCTACAGAGGTGTCTCTCACCAGTGTGGTAATTTTTTTTTTCCTATGTTTAATGAGTAGGTTATCATCATTATGAGTAGGTTTTATTATTTTTACATGTGTTTTGTACTCCGCATAATATTTCAGCACTCGTTTCTATAATACATCAATATTGATGAATTCCCATCAACCAAAGAAATTCCAAACACCACCACCCCCAAAATCCCTCCCTAAAAGCTCTAAGTTTTGGTGTCTCCAGTTAAAACAGCTCAAATTCAGATTTAGCCTTTTCCTAACATCAGTCCTTTGTAGGAGAGCAGAATGGAGTTTTGTCTGCTTTAGACATGAGCCATGCAAGAGTGTAGTTGTTTCCCCAGTGCCAGCTCACAGGCTGAGGCATGGACTCTCTGGTGTCACTTAAAAGTACAGAGTGCATAAGAAGTGACCTAATATGGTCCCCTGAATTTTATTCTGCCTTCATAAGGGTGATGGACTTGCATTTTGTGCATTTTGAATGGCCCTAAGCTGTTCCCAATATGCTACAAGAGCTGCTCTCCCCATCCCCACACCGTCCTCATGGTATGAGAACTATGCTTGTGGAGCAAAGAACATTTTGTGTCCTGTGTGATTTCTTTTAAATTACTCCAGGAAAAAGTAATTTGTCATAAGCATAGCCTCAGGTTTACATGCATGAAATGAAATATTAGCCTCTTATTTCTCTTACTGCTTTGCTGTACTAGCTGAGGTGCTTTTCGCCCCTGAAGGTGAAGCCAGGCTTGTGCTGTTGCTTACAACCGTTTGCAGTTGCACATTTTATTTGGGCTTGAGTGAGGCCTGAATGTTTGGTCTCAAGCAACTTGAATCACTGGCAAAGGAAATAACTCCTAATCACTGAAATGCATTGGAATGCTTACTAACTTTTGAGAAATATGCTGAAATCTCAAATTTGAGAGAGTGATTATTATGGCAGCAAACAGGATATAGTGGCAGAACTATCCACAGGCACGAATGTTTCAGCTGTGTCTCCAGGACCTCAATGTCCTTGAGGAAATGTTTGATACTTCTTGCCTGACTGTAATATTTTAGAAGTAATCAGGAAGACAGATCTATGGACAAGTATTAGATCACATTGATATTCATGCAGCCTGTATGGCTTAGCACACTGCTTTTTTCCTGAGTGTGTGGTTCCCTGAGAAGGGAGCGTAGCACCACCATGCTTCTCCCTGTTTTCAGATTGAGTCTTAACTGAACTCAGGCTGCTTCATCTGAGTTAAGCTTTCGTTGAGCTCAGTCTTTTCACCAGTTGTAAAACCAAATTGTTTAAGGTTAGAACTGGCCTTGTGGAACACCGTTTCAGAATAACACCCGGTAAACCAAAGCTGTGAATGACATATAAGCTGTCTTCCAGGTATTCCCCAAGAGGCAATGCACCAGCGTAGCATTTTGCTGGTGAATGTAAACCAATTCTGCCTGCAACCTGAGCCCTGCTCAGGAGGCTTAGCCTGGCTTAGGTGGCTGCCAGTAGACAGTACACAGCTCTGGGCTGGATCTGGAGTGAGGCACAACGAAACCAGGCAGGCTCAAAACAGACCCACTATAAACACATGCAACCTATGTTGTAAATCAAAGAAATTCAACAGTTCTGCCAAGCAGGATTACACTTCTGCTAGTGATACTTTATTATGGTCTGAGAAAGAGATGAGTCTCTGATAGGGCCTAATTAGGGGAAAGGGAAATATAATTTCTGTGTGCCTTCTCCACTGTGTTTCTGCACAGATTTTTTCCAGGGTGGTTTTCAAGTAACTACTGAAATCATTATAGAAGTGTTGGATATGATTATTTGTATTCTTTAACTATTGTTTCTGTAGCACCAAGGGCTTACGCTATATTTTACAAATATGATTATAAAACATATAATGGGAAGAGATGAAGTCATATCCCTTACAAAAGATAAGCAAGCTCAAAATTTGGCTTTAAAATGAGTATAGAGTTTTTCTTTACTTTCACATTTTTCTGGAGGCAGAATTTTGTTGTAAAAGTGCAGTTCTTATTGAAGTAAAGCCAATTCAATAATGTAAACTTCCTCAGAATTACAAATTCTTGTACTTTCAACTCCAATATACCCTAACTCCCTTTATTTGAGATCCATCATGAAAGTTACTTTACTGAGGGAAATTGAAAGGGAAGAATCTGAACAAAATAAGATTCATGATAAAAATGCAGTAAAGTTTTATGACAAGATCTTTAAAGGCACAAATAGTGTTAGGTTGATAACACCATTAATTTAGCATAGAATCATAAGCATTCTGCTTCTTTTCAAGGCTTTCCATTAACTGAGGACATTTTAAACAATCAATTGGAATTTAAAAACACCTAAAACTTCAGTTGTGGTATTAGAAGACACTTTCACTTCTCAGTTTTCTCAGACTCCTTTGTTACCTAGGTAATATTCTCCATAGAATTTCTTACTTAAAAAATCCTATCAAAATAGATCAATTAAAAAAATTTGTTTTTAATAGAGACTTCCTCCAGGGGACTTCCTTCAGTATCAAAGGAGAAAATCATATCTTTGTTCTCTTCAGGAGTAACAGTTTCAAGTAAGATTTTAAAAATATCAAATTTGCTATCTTATTGATTTATGAGACTTACAAAGTTGTGTCTTGTTCTTCAAAGCAAAATAAACAGTCCATTTCCAACTCAGAAGAAAAAAGTGAGAAAGAAAATGTTAGTGCAAGGTAGTAGTTGAAATACTCTTTCATAGTTCTTAAATATTTATAAGCTATTTAAATCACTAAATATTAAATGTATATTGAAGCTCAAAAATTTAAGGTGGCATTTTAAGCTGGCAAAATCTGCAAATCCAACAAAGCACTTAAGTGTTTTGAAGCAGAGCATTTTAGACAGCTTTACTCCCCAGTAGTAGTATGTGTATATAATAGTAAGAGCATTCAAAAGTCCATTAATACATAGGGTTCTCTTTATTTAAGCCCCAACATTTTAAAGATAGGAGGAATGGCAGTTTAAGATTCCCATCTTACACCCACTGAAATCCAGGGCAATTGTGTCATCAGTTTCAGTACAAATAGTAATTGTGTTCAGAGATGTGCATGACTCACATTGCCCACACAGACTACTCATACATGATATTTCAAAGGGTCAAATCTGCTTCTTGGGGATGTGTTATTCTGCTTTTACTATCATCCAACATAGAGTGACCATGTCATATCTGAACAGAACGACTGTCACAGAGACCTTACTGCTTGACAGATAGGATAACTTATGGTTCACTGGGTATATGATTTGACAAAGAGTTAGATGATTGTTCAGCCAAGAATTTAGTGTCTTTTCCAGCTGCTGATTAGCAAAAATATCCTACTCTTTATGTTCCTCTAGATCCAAAGGTGGGAATTTGTGCTACAACCCCAAAATGGGAAGCTATTCTGGAAATTTGAGGTTGAATGTACTAAAACTGCTTCTTAGAAAAGGAGAATGACATTACAAGATGTATTATGGGAGGGATTATGAAAAAAGACAGGAAAATGCAAAAAGTTAATAACAATAATATGTTTAGGATAGGGTAGTGCTACCATAACATACTTCAGAAGTCATTCATGACAATGGAGACATTTTCAATAGTGCCCATATCACTGGCACAGCTGTTATAGCTAATGGAACGTTTTTTACATGCTCGTATAGACAGGTATAGTTGCCTATACATGTATAGACTGGAAAAGGTCCACTCTGTTCTTGAGGACACTGCAGGGTTTCAAAACCACTGTGCCAGTAGCGGTCGCATTCCTGCCACACACCAGAGAAGGTCATGTTTTAATGTCTCGCTCTTCATAGCTGTCTACATTCCTAGCAATCTTTATCTCTTATAATCTTGAAACATGACCTTTCTGGGGTATCATCCATTGAAGTATAGCCACAAAGGTAAAAAATCTGTGCTTTTCAAGTGTAAAGCCATAAAAGAGAATTTAATGTCCATGTCCTACTGTCAATTGCTTTACGCCAGGTTTTTTAACTACTTTCTCAAATGGTTGTCATTATACAATGCACAAACTTTGTTTCAACCAACCAAATTAGCTTATTTGTATCCTGAAATTGAACACAATGCAAAAAAATGGGGGAGCAGGAAGGAAGGAAAGAATGTCATAGTAAGAAAGTTAGATACAAAAATGCCTGCTGATCCTGCCAGGACAGATGGTATTCTCAGAAGAATCCATTATTTGAAATTATTTGCAGGTTTTCTAGAAGACTAAATTCACATAAAATATTCTTCTTTCTTTAAAAGCTAATTTGAAAGGATTGTTTTGTTCTCTTTAATTTTTTAAAATTCTTTTTTTTTTGGTGCTAGCATGCTTGCTCTCTTTTCTTCAGTGAATAGTTTTGCCAGCGTATGACTTTTTATACCACTGTTTCACAGTGAAATATTTTTCAGCATTGCCTTTTAAGCTCTTCAGATTCTTATTAGTCATGGGATAAAGTGGGACAATTCAACTGTACTGGACTTATAAGCAAATATGCATCTTCAAGTTAATTGTTCAGTCTTCAGTTCTTTGGGTCAGTTCTTTTGCCTAATCTGTTTCTGAGGCTTCTAATGCTGCCGTTCCCAGGAGAATGACAGGAATTCATACAGGATTTATTGGCATCAGCCAGCTGCTGCCATCAGATACTAATGCTGTGATCTGTCAGTCACAGGTAAAGTAACCTAACAAATTATGTCATGCTTTGGATGGATTAGGGGCTGTCCATAAATGTAAAAATCAAATTTTATGATTTCTTAATTGTTTGATTATAGGATCTTTTAGTAAGAGTATGTGATTCCTTTCTGAGAAGATGCATAGTTCTCTAAAAAGGCCTGGTTTATTTTCTTCAGCTAAAGAGGTTCATACTAAGTACAACCAGATGTAGATGTCACTGCCAAGAGTGTTCTGACATTACATTCAGAAGTTTTCACAAATATCTTGCTAAAAATGTAATCTATAATCTTGGAAGTATTTTTTTTTGCATATCAAACAATATAATACATCTGTGTGATATAAATTCTGTGCTGTTATTGACAGAGCTAAATTTGTGCTGTGTGAACTGTAAAGTGGTTTCTGATAATCTGTGGAATGCTGCAGAATTATTTTTTAAGATGTGATATTCCACATGAAGTATAGGAAGTTTCAGCTAAAAAATGGAAATTGTCACAAGAACTATATGCATATATGTAAACACACACAGAGTGTTAATGTTTTTTAATGAGGATGTGGTAAAACACTTAATCTGGTGGTTTAAAGTAACTGTTCTGAGTACTCAGGTCTTTTCACAAATGAGTTTTGTGGTGTTTCTACTTTTCTGAGGCACATGGGGAATAGTAGTGGTCATTGTTTATTATGTGGTCCCATGTATAATGTAAGTTCTCAAACAGTAAATTTTAATTTTGAATCATTTGTCTGCTTCATGGAAAACTCACAGGAACTCTACAGAAGCATCTGACTGGCTCAGCTTGCTCTGAAAGAAAAAAAATCCAGTGTTTCTTAGTATGTTTGTTCACACCTACACTGGTTGTATAATCATGTCTACACAAAAACATCACAGCAGCTTTTTACTTTCAAATGATAAGTAG
This sequence comes from Coracopsis vasa, assembly GCA_026283785.1. Lineage (NCBI taxonomy): Eukaryota > Metazoa > Chordata > Aves > Psittaciformes > Psittacidae > Coracopsis > Coracopsis vasa. The sequence goes on along the minus strand of JANHGB010018294.1, from coordinate 30,131 downwards.
CAGTTTCTAATAAAGGGAAAGGTTTTAATTAAAAGTTAGTGATATAGAGCCTTCTCAAGGCAAACAAAAATGGTCAGCCATTTATTGGGTCACAGAAAAGGATCCTTGGTTGTTCACTGTTGCCAAACTGACAATAAAGAAAAAGTTGGATGAATCCAAAGACAGAAGCACACACATAGGTCTCTCAAAGAGAATTTCAAGTACTTTAAACAGTAGGAAGGAACACCTTCTGCTAGATAAGTTATGCCATTGCCAGATCAGACTATGAGATTTTCTGGAAAGGTTTTGGAAGATCTAACTTGTAGAAAACAGTTACCTTGAGAGGCTGAAATGCAAAAGTGATTTGTGATCAGCAGAGATAGAAATTACCCTTTCTTATCTTGAGGGAAACGTCAGGCATTTCTAGCCTACAACAATGCGAGCATGCCTGCCAGTAGTTTATCTTTGAAAATATTTGTCCTATTATGTCTTATTAGCAATAAATGATATGCAAATACTTTTGCTGTTGTCACTCCCCTGAGCTGTATTCTTGGCACTGGTGAATGTCTAGGTACTGTAATTGGGCCTTTGATTTAGATTCCCCACCCCACCCGACTGTCATGATTTGTCAAAGTTCAACTAGTTTCAGGATACAGAATAAGATATATCTGCTCATTTTGACTTTTTCTAAGGAACAGGGAGATTTATTGTCAATGAGAAGGACATTTACCTAGTAGGAAATTGCTGTTAATTAAGGATGTGAAGTACAGAAGGATCTATTTTAATAGAGAGATTATAATACTGTTTGTTTTAAGGGTGTTTATCCCTCTACCTGTGCGCTATGTCTAGAATAAAGAAGAAACACCTCAGACGAAACCTGTATGACACAGCTTTTATTCGTACGTATATATTTAAGGTTGAAATAACAATGCCTGTCCTGAAGTCTTTTCTCAATTGGTTGGGACTTTCTCCATCTGTCGGACAATGCAAGCAGGACTAGACGAGCCACACAGAGCATTTTTAGCTAACTGATGAATTTAGAAGCTGCAGGGTTACCCAGGAGGTGTGCAAGTAAATGTATAGTCTTTTACAAGTGAACACATACAAAACACAACATATGCCTGTTCTTTGTCTCTGTAAAGCATTGACTTTTATTGTCACAGTCCAGCAATAGGTTTCATTATCAATATGAGGATTTTCCTTTCTGTAGAAACGACTATGGAGAAGTTTACAAAGGAGGAAAAATAAGTATATCTAATGCATATCAGTAAGATAACCAAAGGGATCCATGTTTACTAAAAATGAATGTTAAGATATCTATCACAATTTGTAATCACTCCTTTTTAGAATCTTTCTGGCAATGCTTTACAAAAAAAATTGATACTCTATTTTTACATGGCACTGCAGTGCAGTTTACCCGTTGAATTCAGGTACTAGTAGTATGAATTATATGGTGTCTCATAAGGAACAGCTCTGGGACATGAAAGGTTTTTGTGGTGCAGTGGAGGAGAGAGCTAGAAAGAAATCAAGAAAAAAGAATGATGAAAGGGTAGATGCTCAAAGCTTGCCAAACGAAATTGAAATCTCTTCTGTTTCTTCTTGCAGTATTTTAAAAAAAAAAAAAAAAAAAAAAAAGACCATTTAATAAAATTATACATTAGGAGCTCCTCAGCTTATTTCTCAGTAGAGATCTCATTAAGCCAAACAAATTGTTCTTAAAAACTCTGTGCATGAGATTACATGTCTCAAGATACAACTGCAATAGTTTATATTTGTATTAAATATATTAAAAATGTGATAGATGTTGTGATGTTTAAAAGCCATCAATTAAAAATAAATAGTATTTAAAAGAAAAAGAAATCAGCATCAAAGTCTTCCCTGCTGGATCACACCTTTTAATAGCATGGGTCATGCCAATTTCCTAAGTGACACTAAACAAAAGTTCCAAGTCCCAGTAGGAACCACTCTTATATAGCCCAAATCAAATGAGATTAAGATCTTTAAACTCTCTATAAAATTATTGGTAAGTAAGGCTGTTCTGAGAATTGTGCTATGAGTTTGGGAACTGGGAGCCCTGCATCACTTATTTGCTCTTAACTTGCCATAAACCTGGGCTGTATTTTTGTGGTCTTCTGCAGAGACCCAAGCTTACTGACTTCATGCTTAGCCCAAAAGCATGAGTTTTTGATCATGATCACTATAAGGAATTGTTATTAAACTGGTATTCTACTCCAGATACTGTGTGCTCTCCAATGATGTAATTGTGGGGAAACGTGTAATTCACAGTCTGGAAGTGGTTTATGTCTGGCTAACTTGTAACTCCGAACAACTGAACTCAGATTCATCTGCAGTAGAATTTGTAAGCAGACACTTAGCTTCTCCGTGTAGGTTTTTTTTCTATATATTGCCATTAGGGATAATTATACTTTCCCACTGCTGCATTTTACAGATAAGCACATTAATTGTGAGGTACAGGGGAAAGGAAACCATAAATGTTCATTTATTAATTTGCTAAAACACATCCAAGAAGATTATGCAAAATATGTATATATTTGTAAAAGCCATTGGGGTTTTTAATTAATTTTTTTAATCTGTTAACAAAATAGAAGTAATTTATTATATATGAAAACATCTCTATTTAGTGATTTTACAAACATAAGGGATACAAAATACTTTGTTCATTCAAGGATACCAATTTAAAAATAAGAGGTTTTCAAAACACTCTTGTGTCTTTCAAGAGCAGTAATATTTAAGCTAGGTATCTTGAAGATTGGGAAAGAGCAGGTACATGTGTTGCAGGGAAAATTTTAAGTGCCAGGCCTAATCTTGCTGACTTCAGTGGGAACAGGTATTCATTGTAAAAGCATCCATACAATGCCAACTTTATGCAAGTGAATAGTCCAATTTGTGATCAAAATAGAACTCAAAACCAGTTTTATATTTAGCCTATAAAAAATACTTCAATTCCACTTAGAAGAGCTGGCCTTTAGATTACCCACTCCTTATTGTCAGGGGCCATGACTTCTTTGTTTTATTCAGCAGCAAGCACTCTGATGCTGAAGTTTCCACTTCACAGAGACAAGTGGAAACACTTCAAAATGTATTCAGGGTAGAAATAGCATTTACATTTTCTGCTAAACTTGAACTTCAGTCTTTTCTGTTGATTGATTTGTATTGCTACAAACTACTTAGATTTGTCAAACCTGTTTTAAAATAAGCAAACTAATACGCTAGATTAATATTTTACTAGGCTATGCAGTACCTTCTTTAAAGAAAATGCTGCTAATCCTCTCTTCCTACTTTGCTGTCACTCACCTATGAGTTAGTAGCAGCTTTGAGTATCAAAACTCATTCTGAGACATTCAATTGCTGTTTCTGGACAATTCTTTCTCATATCCTGTCTCTTCCAGCAGAAAGTCCAAACTCCAAGCAAATAAAATTAAAGGATTTGTCAGAGGTCCCCATGTTTATGAGGTTATAGACAAAATCTTACGTAAATCTGTAGTTCTGAACAGAAAAGATACAGTATGGAAGAAGAAAATACGTTTGTCCTACTCTGGTTTGCTGATGCATGTTTTGGTCTGTTTCTCTTGTCTTTCAGCTTTATCTTTGCTTTCACAAATGTCAGTTCTATTAATCTCCCTTTGACAAGTGAAGAGAAGGCTTTTTCAGACATGACCTACCTGTTTAAAAATGTATCATATGGTCAATAAGAACTCCTCTACAATTTGCACTAGTCAGCTGGCTAGACTGAGAGCTGAAAATACTGTTTGGTGAGACATACAATCCAAAGTATATAAAAGGGTGTCATTTTCAGTGGTGCTGATCTTATCTTATTGTCAAATATTGCAGAAAATACTTGACACATTCACCCATCAGTTTTAACAAGCCATCAAAATCAGTTTGGTATAAGCTCTGTGTGCCTTCTGTAATTCATGGTGAATTATATACTGTAACTCATTATAAGTTACCAAGATATGAAAGCTCAGTCTGGTTCAGTATTTGTTGCAGAGAGAATGTCACTCAGAAAATAGACAAGACTTACGCTAGCAAATACCATTCCCAAAGCTAAGATATCAGCAGTGACACTGTTGGATATACAAGGCTTGCTTACCAGTCTTTGAAAACATGTTCAAGAGACACATGTCCAGAATATGTCAAGATACTTCTTCATTTTTCTGGGGATTTCTGTATGTTCAGATGGATTTATGGTTATATTTAAATGCCGGGTTTATGTTTTAAATGAGATGCAGTTTGCAAGATCTTCCTGGTTTATGTATAGGATTTTTTTTTCTTTTAAAAAACCCCAACAAAACCAAAGCAAAAACAAAAAACAAGCAACAACAACAGAAAAAAAAACAGCCAAAAAGGTCAAGACCTGGAGTCCTCACTCACATGAGCATTTACTTTCACTATTGCTTATCTGTAGATGTAGATGCTTCACAGGTTTGGAAGCAAAAAGGAGTTACCTTTGTAAAACCAAGGTTCAAAATTTTGCTGCCCAGTGTGTTACACATGAAAGCAGAAACTTGTCTGAAAATAGTTTAATCAAGGTGAATGAAATCTGCCTTTGAACGCATCACCCTTGATAATTTTCCAGTTTAGCTGTGTATATAATTGTTTCAATCTAAAAAAGTTATTATTTATCAACTATAGTGTACAGCAGTATTTGGGAGAAAAACAGTTTTCCGGCACATTCTTTGGCAAGAGAAGCATGTGTCTCTGAAGCAGTGACTTGATTTAATCTTGTTAGTTTTAACCCACCTATTTTTTCATTTGCCTGATATCCTTATTTCTATCTCTTGTGCTGTTTTTGAAGATCCTTTTCTCCTTCATCTTTATTTAAGTGCAGCAGCACTATTTAATATGTTTATCTCTAGATTAAATAATCACACTGGTAGTATCTTTCAGTAGTATCCTTTTGGGGCAAAAAATTGCACTGGAGTGAAGTAGCTCTGTGTGGGGCTGGATTGTCGATGTAATCCCACAGTGACTGCCTGGCAATTTGTAGGGGAAAACACGACCAAGCCTTAGCTTTGACAAGAAATATGACATCAGCTACATACAGTATCCCTTTTCTTTTTTACTGAAGCTGAATCATACATAATTGACTGTCTGTAGAGTACAGAAAGTGTTCTCGTATCTGTATAAAATTTTTATACTGATTTACATGTGCATTCTAATGTATTCTGATTGAGTACATTCTGAAAAAGTTTTGAAATGGAAAACATCAGAAAACTTGATAATCAGAACAATAAAAGAAAAGCAGAACTGAAAAGGACATTTAAGTATTTTTTCTAGAAAGTTAGTATCTGTAAAATGCTGTCAGTCTAAATGCAGAAGCTTTTTATTCTAGTCAGTAAGAAAGAAGAAGTTTTATTCTAGTTTGTAAGAAAGTGGTGGACTGGATCCTTTGATACCATTACAGACATGAGCATTAATTCTGTTCATTTTGGCATGCTGAAGTTAGGTCTTTGAGAAATACTCATTGTCAGCTGTAATGCAAGATTTTACAGATGTGATGTATTTCTCAGTAAAATCGGTCTTTAGCCTAGTCCTGTCTGCTAGAAATGCTACTGCATGCGGTTGCTGCTTGCATGGTTTTATATCCAAGAGACCAAGACACAGTGCAAGCTTCCAAAATGATATGATAAACAAAGTAATTATTCCAACACTTGCTTTCAAATAGAAGCAATTTTGAAACCTATGAGAGCTGAAGTGCCAATGGCATAAATCATTTGGTGAGACATACAATTGATAATTGATAATATTCCAATCAAACTGATTCATGTTTATTCAAGCCAAAAATAATTCTATCCAATGTAAATTCTACGTGTTCTAAAAACCTAGATTTTACCTTTCAAATTATAGTAACCTATGAGAGAATTACATCCTTCTTATTCCCAGCTGGGGCTTATCGTATGTCAGATAAATTACTTTTCTCAAACATACATGACTGATGATGTTTTTTGCTTAGAGTAAGATTTCACAAACTGTCAAAGTGATCATGGACTCTGTAGGAGGTTAGAAGAATAAGTAAACCAAGCTGTTAGTTCTGATATTGTCCCAAACTTTTTTACACTTTATTAGACTTTATGGGGCTTAGCTCCAGAACGCTTGCCATTGGTTTTCAGATGTAAAATCATGAATTAGTCATTAACCTAGTATTTGCCTGTGGCAGTTGTTATTATATGCAAAACACACTGCAATAGTGTGAAGGATCTGTTAAACTGTCAGAGACAGAAGATTGACGGGAGGACTTCATGTCCATGCATCAAAAATTACCTGCAGGATGAGCACCAGTGTCACAGAATCCCTATGAAGTGACTGACATAGGGGCACAACTGTTGGATTTGAGGGTGACATTTCCCAATTGTCTTGTATATATGTGCTTAATTTTATTAGGACTGCAACATCACTGGCTTTTCAATTTGTGCTTTGAGTAAAATGAGTGCAGAGTTGGCTCCTTCATGACACCTTTTAACTAATAAACTGGGTTATCTAACAGAACCCTACAAGTAATGTAATAAGGTATTTGATTAATGTGGTTGCTATTGACATTTTGCCATTATTGCTCCACCTTGCTTGATGTCATGGAATATATTTTAATTGATTGTTTCGTTTCAGGGCTTCATCAACAATTTTTGGATATGTTACCACTGGCTCAATGTTAATTAAAAAACATTATTAGCATTTTTTTTTTTTACTAGTTTTATTGGAAGAGTGGTTTCCACTAGTAAGAAAACATCTGAAGACTTTTTAAAATAGGATACAGGGTCTTGTCTGACAATCATAGAATGGTAGAATCGTTTGGGTTGGAAGGAACATTAAGAGATCATCTAGTCCAACCCCCTGCAATGAGCAGGGGCATCTTCAGTATGATCCAGTTGCCGAGAACCACATCCAGCCTGGCCTTGAATGTCTCCAGGGATGATGCATCCACCACCTCTCTGGGCAACCTGTGCCGGTATTTTACCACCCTCACTGTAAGGAATTTTTTCCTCACATCCAGCCTGAATCTTCCCTCTTTTAGTATAAAACCATCACCCTTCATCCTATCGCAATGAGCCCTGCTAAAAAGTCTCTCCCCATCTTTCTTATCTACTGTATTAAACAACACCTGATGGAGAGATCAGACCCCACAGAGATGATTCCTGACATTTAGATACTGAATTAGAGTAGGAAGAAAAATAATGTTATTGTCTCTGAACATTTTTGAGGTATACTGTGCTTTCCACTTTCAAAAAAGCTCAAAAGCTGTTGCAAGCTAAACTCTCATGCACTTTTGAGTAATTTGAAAAATGTTTGTGTTAAAATAACCTAACATTCAAAGCAAGAAAAAAAAAAAACACCCCACATTGTCCTTCTTACTGAAGATTGCAAACACTTTGTTCTGACAAATTTAAAATCTTCCGATTACAAAACCTTTTTCTCCCCTTCCTTTTTTTTTTTTTTTTTTCACCTCCCTTTCCCATAGTTTTAGTTTCAACACATTTATATTTGATATCAAAAGATACCTAGAAAATTCCTGGCCACTTCAAAACTAAGGCTATAAGTGCCAGAGGCAAACAGATCCTGTAGCATCACCAGAGATGGTGGGGCTATTTCCACACACGTTATCATCTATGCAGAGTTTTCAGTACAGCAGAGGTGAAGATCTGGAGGCAGGCATTTAGCCATATTGAAAGACCATGCATAAACTGATTAGTATTTCCTAGTTCAGAACCCTTTCTGAATATTCAGTGGTCAGAAGTACACCCTTTGGTTTGTTCAGCTTCTGTGTATTTTTTTAACATAAAGTTGTGCTTAGCCCTACATATAGTAGTGATTTCTGTTTATTTCGTACTTGAAACATGTATTTCAGCCTGGAGAAGAGAATACTCCAGGAAGACCTTATTATGCCTTTCAGTTCCTAAAAGAGGCTTATAATAAAGATGGGGAGAGACTTTTTAGTAGGACCTATTGTGTTAGAACAAGGGATGATGACTTTAAAAGAGGGAGGATTCAGGTTGGATGTGAAAAATACATTCTTTAAAATACTCAACTGCATTGAGCTCTCTAACCTTTCAAAAATGAAGCAACGTATTCTTTTAAATCAGTTGGTTGCCTGTGTTTGTACCCATTACTGCTAGATAGTGGGCAAATAAACGTGGACATTGGAAGTGAAAGGAGGCAAACAACAGAAGTGTAAGACATGAAAGCGTTTGATATTCAGTCCACAAAAAGTATATCATCTAAGGAGTAACTGAAAGTTTGGTATGCAAACAGATAACAAGGGAGAAATAGTATTATGCTGCTTTAGAATATAGGAAAATTAGTCTGGAGGCCTGAATTGTATTTGTGGCTGCTGTTGAATTATATTGAGGTTGATGATTTATTTGTATTACAATTTTGTTTCTGTTTCTTCTCTCACCATTAGCTGTGTATATTTAGACTTTCAATGTGGAATAATTATTTCTTAATACATGTTTTCCTGCAGAGTGACTAGTACGAGTGAGTCTGGAGCTCAGTGTAGGATTTTTAGGGATCCTGTCATACAATAGTAAGTAAACCCCTGGTTTTATGTATCAGCTGCTCTACATTGACGCTTGTGAGTGTGGCCCAGCAGCCATTCTCAACTGCAGAGCAACCTGCTCCTGAAGGCAGGGAAAATAACAGTTCTAGTTCCATCTGCACATCCATTACCTGGGGCTCTCATTGGCAAATGATTATGAGTGCACACTTTCAAGTGTATTCATTCATTTTTCAGTTGATCAAATGGCTTGTTTGAGCCTAGAAGACAAAGCTGTATTACTCTCAGTATATATATGTAGATGACTGTTTATTAAGAATTAGGAAACTGTCAGGGTTAAATTGTGATACTTTGGGTGGACATTTGTTAACATGCTCAGTCCAGTAATTTTTACAATCCTGAACTCAGTGTGACCTTTTTTTTTTCCTGTCAATAAATGAATGGAATTGTTCCCAGAGAAGAGTGAGGTAAAATTAATACATGGGATTCTCTCCACAACATGCTGTTGTAGCAATCAGAAGACAGAGTTCCATATTTGCCAAGAATAAACATGGGCTGCAAACAACTGGATAGCTAGAATTTCATAGATTGCTGTATTTCACTTTGGTACTTTTGGATATGGAGCAGGCCAGAGGCTTAGTTCTGTGAGGATTCTCAGGAGCTGACAGAAAGGTTTAATTCTTAACTTCATTCCTTGGCTTGTTCTCTGTCCATCAAAATGTCTCTCTAAATCCTAACAGGAAGATGGGCTGGGAAGTAACAGGTTTTGTTACAGACCTTTATATCTGTTTTGCACTAACACACTGCAGTTCTGTCACTTCCTCCTCACTTTTTGCCCATTAGCAGGGAGAGGTATGTATAACACCACACTGTCCTGTTCCTCTGTAAGTGCTGAATGATGTAGGAATTGTAATTAATAAGCCATTCAGTGGTGAGCATTATAGATAACAAACTTCACATATGCACTCAGCTTGCAAAAATTAAGTAAAAAAAGAGGTCCTAACAAGGGGTGCTTATATCTGCGAAAGGCAATGGTTTTGCGAGGACCACATTTGTTCCTGCTTTTCTGTTGAAGGAGATTTAACTCTTGAAGTTCTGAGATTTTCCAGCTCTTTCTACATTTGTCATCTATTTCTTATCGTACTGTTCCTCTTTCCTTCTTACTCTTGAATCTCTTACTGTTATATTCTTTCCATTATCCTTTTCCCTAGGCTTATTTAAATCATTCCTCATCTGCTGAAGTGTCTTCAATTCTACCTTGCAGTTACTTGGCAGCACTGTTACTTCAGTTCATACATAAGTTTGCTAGGTGAGTTTGGGCAGAAATCTAGGCAGAAGTAGCCCAGCTTACAGCACGTTTCACGTGTGTTAATCAGTCGTCTGAATATATCATGACTAGGTTGAGTTCCAGCCTAAGTACTTGATTTGTAGTCATGGTTATAAATATTTATTTTCTGCTTCCTCTTTTAAATGTGCACTAAATGTACGAAATTACATGGGAAATAAAGCTGTTATCATTACTGCTTGAACAAACGGAAGGTCAGAGGAGACAAAACTGAAACAAAAGTGAGTTTCATTTGACTGTGCAGAGCAAAAGCATCTATTTTCAATGTGCATTATACATGCCATATTGTATACTTGAGATTACAGATTAACTAATATTCACACCCTAGGCTGCACGTGCACATAGCATAATGCCAGTATGACATGCTATTTATCAGATATTGATGCAAGAGTGCTTTTGGCCTATATGAATTTGGATGAACTTCTAAGCAGTGACATTTTTACACTGTATCTGATCAGAAGTGTTGGAAGGAGAGAGCTTTCTGGTACACCACAGAAAAAGCAGGACAGACAACTGTAATGAAGATTTCCATTTCTGTGTCTCAGGTTTAATTGCTTTCTGAAATATTTTTGTTTTGCCTGTAAAGTGTTGAGTGAGGGCAATTCAGCTGTTCCTGAATCTGATAAAACTAAGGGGTAAAAAAATCTCTATACCAAGGCAAAATATATATGTATATAATTTATATGCATTTATATTGATAGAGTGACTTCTTAAACACTTTTACAGCCACTCCACTGGGAGTTGAAACTTGAAATGCAGTTTGGAAATCGCTCTCACCAAGAAGAAAGGCTCTTGAGTTCTCTAGAGAAAATTGGTTTTCCTTGGACTGAGTTATGAGCATTTCAAATCAAACATGGAGAATGCACAGGGTTTTGCAGATGCTTTTCAAACAGGCCCATAAATTGAGCAGATAAGGATGGCTTGTGCTAACAGTTGGTGCAAACAGCTCCTTAAAGGAACTCTTTACTCAGTAAAAATTTCATTGCTGCAACAGGGTCTGGCACTAAGGTACGTGTAGATGAACAGAGAGCATTTAATCTAGTCAAGCTCTAGGTTGACAGCAACAAGCTAACTCATTCTTAAACATTTATTTTCCTCTCCATTATAGTTATTTAGGGTATATTTAGTTGAAAATGTTAGCTAGCAGGTTTTTCAGCTCAAATTACTACTTCAATTCAGCTAAATCCTTAAAATAACCATGGTGCATGGGCAGTGCCCTTGATCTCTCTGGTTTCCATCTGTATAGGAACATTTTAGGGTTTATGGCCTCTGGTCTTTTTCACTGGAGATCAGAACTCTATTGTAGGAGCTAAAAGAGAAGATTTTGCCTGTTTTGTAGGGACACTTGCTTTCTGAGTGAAGGAGACTAGCTTAAGACTAAGCAACCATCACTAGAGAAAAGGCAAAACCATCTTCTCTGAGTCATGTTACAGACCTGAGTACTCATTTCAAGTGCTCTCTCCCTAAAATCTTTCCTTTACAGGCACAGGGGTTGTCTTTCAAAGAGAAAACCATCTAACTCTTCAGAATTTGAATGAGGAAAGAAAGGAGAGAATTGAAGATAGAAAGTACATACACAAGGACAGACCATAAACTGCTAATCCTGAGGGCATAGGGGTTAAAAAAAGAACCTTCCCCTCTGCTTCCCTCCCCAGATAGATATGAATCAGCATTTTTTCTAGACTGAAACCTTTCTTTTGCTTTCCACCAGAGAAACCAGTCTTTAATTGTTTTATAAATGACAAGAAAAATTCATACTGACAGCTGTCAGTTCTTTCCAGAGCTACAGACATAACAAATTACTTTTTTTCCCTCACTGCATCAGCATAGCTATTTTCATACTATATAGTCAATGCTTCAGCTTTAAATCCAGTATAAACATGCACCAGAATACAGTGAATATGACCTGTCTAGGATCAATTTTTCTCTGCAAAATTTTATTTTCCTTGTTTAGACTGATTTAAAAACATTAAGTGAAATCCTGATCCGAATACAGTCATGGGTAAAATTCTCTACTGACATAAAGGGAATTAGATATTAGATATCATATTAGCATTGTAAGACAAGATTTTTTGGGAGCTCGTAATGAAATAAGGTAAGTTAAACTTTATCCTTAAATTACAGTAATGGGTTACTATTTCATATAAATGACTGAGAAGTCTTCATTATTACCTCCTACGGTTTCTTGACTTAGAGGGGAAAAATACTTATGTGTTAGAAGTATGAAAGAAAAAAATTCTGACTGCAAGAGTGATAAATATGTTGATTAATTTTTCCCATGAATTTGAAGGGCAAAGTAGATGGAAAGATACGATGATGGAAAGATACCCACGATGTGTGGGTTTTTTTGACAACTAGGTATTCTGTTATTCTAGAAGGTTCACAGGAACAGCAAACTTCAACAAGTACTACTTTGAATTTGACAAATCTTTCATGAAAGTCATTATTATCTGCCAATGTCTATAGTAGTCAAATACACCCACATTCAAGCACTTTCTGTTCTACATAAACTTATTCTCTCTGATGAAGGCAGAATACCTTCAATCAAAGTAGATCTTCAGATGTTTTTCAAAGAATGCAACTCAAAGAGTATAAAACCAAATATATTCAGATTTTTAAATTAAGAAATAGAGAAGTTAGGATAAACAATATAAAGCATTCATTTAAGCCATGCTTAGAATAATAGCATTGAGAGAAGGAAGGAGCCAGTAAAGTCTCTGCTAGAGCATATAGAGGATGTTTGCTAAATAAAAGTGACTGGGGTACTAGTGTGCTTTGCATTAAAATAAACCATTATGAAATAGAAAAACTCATTACATATGTCAACCAAAAGTTCAGTTCCTCTAAACCAATAAAACTCCATCAGAAAAAAAAGGACATTATTTAAGTAGGAGACCTCAACTTTGTCACAGTGTGTCACAATGCTCCTCCAATTAAGACATGTAAAATTGTCCTTTCCACATCAACTGTATTTGTGGAATTTTTTCTCTTTTCAAGTGTTTCAAGCTTAGGCATATGTGATAAGCTGGTAGGTCTGAACTGTTGGCCAGGGCTACTCCAGTATTTTTACCTCAGCTTGTGCTTGCTTTGTCCTGTCACACTAAGGATGTAGCTAAGGCATATCATCGATAGCTTCAGCCTGGAGGGTCACATTTCCTTCCCATGGAAACTAAATTGTGTTTAGACTGGCAAGGGAAGGAAACTGCATGGCACCGGGATGCAGACCATGTGTGAATTTGGGCCAAGGGGTTCAAGAGTACACCCAAGTCCCATTATTTTAGGCCGATGCTTTACATTCTTATTTCATTAAACAAACTCTTTCAGTTGCTTGTTTAAAAAGTGGCCTTCAATTTAAATACCTTCAATTTAAATACTTCCAAAATAAATTTGGAAGCAAAATAGTTTAGATTACTTTGGTTAATAAAAAATAAACTTATCAGTCTTTTGCTGAACTGAAAAGTAGAGCCCTGTCTTATGTCTTTCCTTCCTGCAGCCAGACACTGACCCTCACTGAACTCATGGGATTTTGGTACAATGTCTTCATATCCCAAAGTTCAAATACAGAACCCAGCTCCTTAGAATATAAATTTATTCACTCTCTAGTGGAGGCTAGAATTGCAAAGCTCAGGCACTGTTCCATGCATATCTTTGCATTCCTGTTTTGTTTATTTACTGTGATTTGGTCATTTGGTAGTAAACTCTCTGAAAAAACATAAGGTCTCCTACCATCTTCTATATTCTAGGAGATAACAAGACAGGAAAGCAGGTTCCCTAGAACATTCATTAAAGATGAAGGCATCATTCAACATCAGGCAAATGCATTCAGACAGTGTTCTAAATAAATCAGTATGGTGAGCAAAGGGGAAAAAAAAATTTAATGGGCAGAGCTCCTCTATTGAGATATCAGCTGCCAGACATCCTTAATCTCTACACAAACCCTTATTCATAGTTAGGACAAAATAATTTTGAAGTTTAATATACCATTACTGTTAACACGTCATTAAAACATATTCGTAGGCTGGTTGAGTCAAATAAATGTTTCTCCCTGTGCTGATTCTGTTCTCTGTGCATCCTCAATACTGCAAGGATTATGTGTAAAGGAAGCTGAGGGATGGAACTGATACTGAATTCTGTCACATGGTAGCACTATTATTAGAAATGAAAGCCACTGAGTGATGCAAGACTGAACCAAGAAATAAGGCAGGAGGCCTTATAATCTATCTATCATCTTGTTTCTCCTCTATTTAAGTTGTAGGATATAGACTATAAAACACTTAAGGAACTGGCAACCTAGATTTTGGAACTGCGCAGATAGATACAGAGTTTCTTTTAGAATATGACTTTGAAGTTTTGAAGTCTGTCTTCATTTGAGGGTGGAAAAAAATGCTAGCATATCAGAATTCTTCATTAAGAAAAAAATGTTTAATCTTATAAACATTTTTTTTCTTAGTGACAGACTTTTGAACTTCTTTGCTGCTTTCTTCTGAAACAAAAAGTTGAAATCCATTTGTTTTCACAAAGTTTTGACTTCACTAGATCTGCATATTCAAATAAAATATGCTTCCAATGCTGTTTTTTTCCAACAAGCTGCAAGAATTGAACTTTCCTTTTCAGATGGTTTAATCCAGCCTTGTGATGTTACATATTTTTCCTTTATGCATATCTAAATATAAATGAACTTTTATATAATACAGCATTTTCCTATTATAGGGTCCAGATTACCTATGAGGAGGTCAAAGTCAGTTTTTACTTGTGGAGGCATGGCAAGTTTGCATAGCTGGATTTTCCACAGAAAAGTCAAAATCCCTCTGATGAAGGGCCTCATTCACAGAGTGGCCATCCATTGGTGTGTAAGACCTAACAACCGAGAAGAAATTGCAGTGGTCTTGACCACATGCATAGAAGTTTGCATCTATGTCTACGTTTCTTTATAGAATTCCAGGCCCATTCTGTCAGTCTTTCTTTGTGCGAATTCCACCCTAAGGCACCTAGAAGCAGAGGGGATGATTTGGCTCTCAGCCTTTCCTTTTTCTGATTCTTGCACAAAGCAATGTGTATCTTTGGCTCTTGTCTCCATTCCCCTTAGACCAAGCATCAGCTATCTGGAAGCACAAGTAGAAACTGTAACAGAACTCAACTAGCAGGATTTTTATGTTGTTATTAAACAGCTGTCCAAATACCATTTAGTAGTTATTTAGAAGAATTATTTCTCTCAGGTTATAATGCAGATTTTCAAGCGAGTTCGTAATCTCACATCTTCATTTAAAAGTAGATTTATTTTAAAATTATATTTAATTCTTTATACGTGAGAAAGAACTGGGTTGGCTGTTGCATGGCTGTAAATAGAAAGTGGATTTGGGTCATTATGTGGCATGTGATGCTTGTCTGTGTCCACTGTCACGAAATCCCCTGCCCTCTTCAGCACAGGAAATGTAGCAGTAGAATCTCTGCTACCTTTGATGTCCCTTGCAAGTCCAAACTGCAGATGAGCTTTGGCTTTCCTAAAAACGATCCTACATGCTCCAGGCAGCCTTTCTAGATTTCCAGTTTGTCCTTAGTAGTGAAGAGTACATCACCTCTTGGTAGACCATACTGTAACTGTATCAAGAAGTTATTCCCCACACGTTCCAGGAGTCTCAACTGCTTGTGCACTTCGAGGAGATCTCAGGGATGTTACATTTCCCCATAAGAACTATGGTTTGCAGTACTGAGACTTCCTCAAGTCCAGGTCCTCACCCTGGTTAGATGTCTGTAACAAACTTCCTCTGTAATATCACCATTACCGATCTGTCCTCTGATCATGACCCTGAGGTCCCTCTTCTACCTGTCTTTTATCTTCCTTTCTTATACCATTTATATGTAATATGTTTCAGTTCTGAAAGTCACTGCTAATTGACATAAAACTTGGTAGTTTCAGGCCTCTTTAGGGCAAGGTGTGAAATGGCATGGACTAGTCTGGGGAATGAATGTTTGTATGAGTCCAGTTTTGTATTCGTCTGCTATATACAAGAAAAAGTGAGTGGTTTTGCATTTGATCAAATTATTGGTTAAAGTTTCCCTAGCTGCTGTCCCTCTGAGAAGACACAAGAAAAGAACAAGAGGTCAGACTCTAGTCACAGGTTGTGTGTCAAGCATAACATGTCTATTTTACCTTTTAAGAAAACTCATACCAGAACAGATTAGTTAATTGTATTTAAAGCAAATTGTCAGCTGGGGCTGTTGCTAAATAAGTCAGTGAAAGTCCTAGACAAATGAATTGTATTTAGCGTTTCACATATATAGCTATCTTTAAACAAGAAAGTTAAAAGTAGGAATGTGAATTTCCAAAAGGCAAAGAATATGCCAAAACATTACCCACCAGTTATGCCTCTCAGTTTCTGTTTCCCAGAAGAAGAAGAAAAAAGCGGTTGCTGGAAAATATTCAAAGTTGAATCCTTTTAACGAAATACGACACTGCCTTTTAATTCTAACTGAAGTTGTCTGGTGTATGTGCCACAGAGCGAGCCCACAGGAGATCACAGGATTATTAGAGCTGGGGCTGGATTCAGTCTGTACACCTCAGCAGTGCCAACTGTCACAGCAGTTGTGGCCTCAGGTATTTCAGGCTTTCTCTCCGGAACGCCACATCCTGTGATGTGAAGGGAATTGCTACCCTTTCTCCTGTGTACCAGAATACTAGCCTCCTTTGTTTTGTCTTCCTTTCAGTTGCTAAGAAAGTCATCTGTTCTAAGCTAAAGTTACCGCATCTGGTTTATAAAATGTCTAGAAACTTCTTGGCATGCCAGAGTGTTTTAAAAGAACATCTTACCCTTTCTACAGGGCCTCAGCACAGCTCTGCATTAATGATTGTTAGTTTGAACTTCAACCCTTCCCCAGAATTATTTGACATGCCCACTGGTAGAGAAAATGAAAGAGATGATTGCTGTTCGTGGTGAGTTCTTATTTTAATTTTTTGTATTTAGTGCAACCTAGACTTAGTTCTTTTTTCACAGGATGATAATTTATAATAGTGCATTTAGAGAAGGGGGAGGTCACACAACAGAGAAAAGGCCAAAACCACTGCAGAAGAAAGGGCAACCTGACAGATAAATTTAGTAGCTGGGGTTGCTGTGAGGGTGTCTCCACTCTGCAGTGCAGAATATACATTAACTACTCGCAGAGACATTCTTAATAGGAGCTGGCTAAATTGGTTACTGTCCAAAAGTCAAACGCAGCATATATACCCAGTATCAGAGCTAGTTTTCTTTTCTCTATACTACTAAACGTTGCTGGGTAAGTTTAATGTTGGAGACTGCTTTGAAAACAAACAAAAAGATACCCCCTATTAAGAATGGGCAGACTGGCACAAGTGTTTAGTGTTGGGACATGTGGGAGCCACTAAAATTAGTTACACAGCTTGGGGAAAGCAAACCTCTAGACCAAAATATTTTTAAACTAAAAAGAAAACATACTATGTATTTTTAGCAGTAAGAGAAGCCCTTTTTTCAAGGTCTGCTCTTCCCCACTTAGCTGCTTTGTGTCTGTGTATTTGTGAAGTTTTATGTTTTGGTGTTTGCGGGAGTAGAAACATTAGCTAGATTCTCTGCTAGTGTAAATAATTTAGTTCTATGAGCTGCCATCTTTTACACCCACTGAGAATCTGGTCCATTTTTTGAATATATAGGCGTATTAAAGTGACTAATCTTTAAAAACTGTTCTGTTTAAGCACTGCCCACCCTTCCGCTTCTCAGCAGCGCATTTGTGCTTCTGAGCCTTGTTTGCAGTTTCTTTTGGAGTAATAAATAAACTGAATGTGCAAAGCCATTCTCTCTTTCTGAGCTGTCCTACCTGCAAAGATTTCGCTTTTTGTTTACCCCTTTTTGAGCCATGATTTAATTTTGAGGATGTTTTAGAAATTCATATCCCTTTTGCTCTCCAATTCCCAGCTGCAAATTCCCAGTGTTGTATTGAGCTTTTTTGCCATATGTTTAAAATAAAGAGTCATCCTCTCCCACCCCTTTGGGGAACAGATCACTCCAACTTGGCCAGTACGAATGTGGGAAAGGACTTGCTAAATATCAAAAGGCACAGGGGGAAAAGGCAGCATTCACAAAGATCCTCCTGTTTCTTCTCTCAAGCAGTGCTTCCTCATTGCAGCTGAGTTAGGAAGTTATTCCCACAGGGCTGTGCTTTCAACAGAGTCAAAATTTACATTATGCTAGCCCCTTTCCTTTCCACATGTGCACACGTAAAGATTATCTCTTGAATCTTGATATATAGACATTAGCAACTTGTCTGAACAAAAGCAAAGAGGACATTTCTTGCCATGCAATGATTTTCTATGTTAAAAAAAAATGAAAAATCGCTGCATTTACTTACACCCTCCCCCTCCCTCTCAGCATATGGACACTACTCAAAGAACTGGAAACAAAAAACCTCATTTTTGGAGGTACTGAGGAACATCTTGGGGGGAGGGAGGGAGCTGATGTCTTTGGGAGATGTAGTTAATGGCTGCCTTTCAAATGAAGACTCCCATATCTAGGATGGCTAAACTACTGACTTTGCTAATATCTTCAGATATCAGAGCACCATCAGCTGTGTGTTTCGTACTCCTGAGAGCCATCTGAATGAAGGAATCCAGGACAGCATGCCCTGGCAGCCAAACCTTTCTCTTGCAGAATGATACAGGCTTGTCTAAGATGGTCAGTCAGATCACAAGCTGTCCATGGGCCACGTAACTTCAGCAGTCCCTTTGGTTTTTCCCAGTGCTTTTAGGCACCATATGGTAGAGGTAGTTATAAGGGAACTGAGACTGAGAGAAGATCATCCTCTTTACCTTCAAGTGTGTGCTTTACCATTGTCAGAAGTACTGACGTATTGCTTTTGCTGCCATCCTTAGTTTCACATCTCTATGTATGAGCTCCAGTCAGTTATTCTGAAGGACGTAGACCATATTTCAGAACTAATTCTGCAGCAGCGATGATTACAGAAGGATTTTTACCACTTGGAAATCTCAGTGTCAGCAGGTAGCAGCCCTCCTCCAGTATTCCACCTGGCCTTTTCAATGCATGAGTTCAGATTTTGTAATGTAGAATATACCAGTCAATGAATGATAATATTTAAGACCACAGACAGCTGTCCTTGAAGACTGGACACCCCCTACATCAGCCCTAGTAGAAACAGTTAAGCTTAATGCTTTTGCTGCACTTGATTAAGTGAAATGAAATGATTTCTTATTGCACCTTTAAACAAATATATCCTGCTTTTCTTTCACAGTGTACCTGCTGTCTACTGACAAATTCTGGATATAGCAAATCTGGTCCTGTATAAAACAAGATGCCCCTTCTGAATTGCTGTCAAGAGCCACCCACAGTACATGCTGTCTTGCCATTTTGTGGTCTCTTGGCAAACTTTGTCTCTTTCCACATGGGAAGATGGAATTCCACCTAGAGCAATGAAACAGAATTCCTCAGGTCCATGCCGTAGTTCATAACCCTGGAGAAGAACCAACCATTACCCAGGGTTACAGACCAGTGATAGGCAGCATGAATTGCTGTCATATCTCTGATCCACAGAGACGTTTTATTTAAAATTTGATTGTTGGAAAAGGCTCTCTTGGAAAGGGCCACACACCTTTGAAACTCAATTCCCCTTGTTGAGAAACAGCTAGCCAAGGTTATTAGCCCTCCAGCATATTTTTATTCCTAGTCTACAGGCTGCAAAGAACAGAGATTATCTGAAATGCTGGGAATATTTTTTAAAAGTAGAGATGTTACAAATATAGTTAGGGCAATATTGTAAGTGACTCAGTGGCAGTGTCTGTGTGAAGCATATTTTCAAGAGCTTGTCAAAGGTACCTATAGAGGGGGGAACATGCTTTATTTGCAGTAATAAAGAAATAATGCATTTATCAGCAGGGCACCAGGATATTTACTTCGTAGCAAGTAATCTCTGGAAAAAGGTGATCCTTGAGTCCTCTAAAATAGAAAAGAGCCATAGCTTATTTATGACATTTATTTATAAAGTCTTATTCTTCTGCAGAGCTAAAAGATATGTTATTGAAATAGGAATAGAATTTCCTTGGTTTTGTGAAATAAGGACTTGAAAATTACTTCAAAGATTAAAAATATTTAAATCAGTCCTTTTATAGCAGGGACAGTTCTTCTCAGTCTTTGCAGTTATATCAATGTGTAATTTGGACCAAGAATAACAAATTAGTGTCTCATAAAATAGTAATTAACAAGAAAAAGAGATCAGAATATCTGGATTGTTGAGAGCAAAAAAACCTTTTATATCTTTCTGGCGTTCTTCTGCAGTCTCAAATTATGAAAGAGCAAATTCAGCCTTAGTGTAGAATCAGTGATTTTCATAAGGCTGAATTAGGATTTGAACTCAGGAGAATGAAAATGATATGTTAGTCTTTGTCTGCTAAAATACACTGATAAATGATGTTTGTATCAGAAGTACAGAAATAATTGTCAGTGTTTAAAATGTATTTACTTAGCACCTGTAATTACTAAAACTCTTCCAAAATACTGACATGAACTCCTTTGGGTGACTGTATGTAAGTGAACATCTATCATTTGAATGATGTACTGTTGCCCTGTCTGACAATTACCGAGCTAGCTGGGTAACAGAAAACACTCAGATAAGGCTCACACAGATGTTACAGATTGTAAATTCCATTGGATTGTCAGGGCAACTCCTAGCTGTGGGTGGAATTTAACACTAAGTGTACATGGTGAAGCTCCATAAACCCCATCTGAGCTTGGTGGCATCAGAGCACCATAACCAGGAATAGAATTTTATGTGGTCTGATGTTTATCTAGGGAACAGTATGCTGTTATTCATCTCCTGATAAATGGGAGACATCGATTTTGGTCTACAACTTCGTAAAACAGTGAAAAATCAGTATCAGCTGAGAATCTGGCCCAAAGTCTGCTGAAGAGGTCTAAGGGTAGCACAGACAGCTGGGATACTGTAGTTGTAATGTGTAGTTAGGTAGAAAGGTATAATTGCATTCTTATAGTCACATATAAAGTGGTCTAAGTCAGTCATTTAGATATAGTTCTGGTAAGAACAGAGATATTATTGCCTATATTATCTGTAAACTATTTGTGGGGTGGTTTAAGTAATACAGCAGCGAAATGTTGGTAAAGAACATAACATTACCTTCTGCTTTTCCATAAGTCTACAACAAAATAAAGAAGTAAATCATTGCCAGTTGAAGGTTTTCTGAAATACAGCGCCTTGGCTTTGATCTTCATGTCTTTTATAAAGCAATGCAGCACCTTCAGAGTTCCATTACTGGCATACCAAAACCCTGGGCAGCAATTATGTCCCTCCTTATTAGGCATACAGTTGCCAAAAATAACATTAAATAAAGGGCTGATTGGCAGGAATAAGATTTCTTTCTCTTAATACAGCTTTTTTTTTCCTTCCCTGAAGCTCTAGAAAGGGGAAACAGTTTCAGTTCTGTTGAGACAAGTGACAGCTTCCCCTTCATTTCATCATGCCTAAGATTGTTTTGTCTTGATAAGATCTGATGAAGTTTGGTTCTTTTCATCTCTGTGCTATGGGTATGTTGTCTCTGCGAGTATAGTCTTGTAAAGGGTAGGGCCTTGCTTCATAAGTAACTGGGTGAAGTAACTGAGGGTATTGCAGAGGAAAGCACAATTCAACGTGCAAAAGGATGTTGAAAGACATCATTAATCCTCCTTGAGGTAATGGCTGTGTGTTATTAAAGGTCAGTGGGATGGTGACTCCTGAGTACACTGAAGTATTCAGTCTTCTTTATAAGCCTGTTCCCTTAACATATAGAATAAAAGTATTCTTCACATTTCAGTGGAAGCAGAATTGAATTTGTACCATGAAAAAGAGAGTACACAGTAAATTCTGAGTCACCAGGGAGTAGTTTGGTGACTATGAGGGTACATGTTAACCTCGTGCAATACTTAGCTTGCAAATGTAAAATTCTACTAAGCATACTCAAGCTTTCTGCCAGTGTAATTTACTTTTTTTTTTTTAATAAAAAAAAAATCAGAGAATTCACTTTTCTGATTTGTCAAAAACCCACCTGAAGCAATACATTGCAGCATGCAGAGTTAGTAAAAAGATTTGGGTTATTTGAAGGCAGGATGAGACTTTCAAAGCCAAGGAGAAGTCCCAGTAAAATAGCAGCCTTTGACTCCTGCCAGGGACTCCATCCACAAACAGAGTCAAAATAGATAAAACCAGTGCATCTTTCCAAAGCTCTGTACGTGGCTGATAGATCAAGGAAACATTAACTGTGTCACGATTTAAAGCAATTCTGGCCACTGGAGGGCTCTTGTTGGTTGGAGGCTGGTTAGAGGCTGGATGTGCTTTTTGCCCGGGCTACTGGTTCAGAGGATAGCTTTCAAACACAGCTGTCAGTAAAGGTGAAGCTATCTCTTATTGTGTAGAACAAACAGCAGAAACAATAGAGTACTCCAGCTCAGTCGTGTTAACACTTCCTCTACCTGCAATGGAAATTTAGCTTTTAAAACCAGGAGAATTCTTGTTCTCCTCCTTTCTTCAACTCTAATGCCATTAAAAAATAAAACAAAATAATAAAGTGGATTAAAGATCTAATGACCCATTCTAGCTCCAGTCCTTCCCCATACTGAGAACTTAAGTATCACCAGCAGCTTTGCTACCACACTGCTCTGAAGATTGCATGCAGGCAGCATTCAGAAAGGCATCTGGTTTGTGCAGCGTGTGTTGTGATACTACCAGTCAGCCCTGAATACTTTTTTCCATTTGTTTCCAGCAAAGACTAGAATGGATTCCTTGCCTCTAATTAATAACGATTTACAAAGGTATTAGCAAAGTGACATTAAATTCAACATTTTGGAAATGGAATATGAAGTAAAATGCTTGGAGCAGAGGATTTTCAAGAAGTTTTGGCTGAGCTCCTCTTTCCAAGTCAGGGCACTTAACATAATGAGTCCTTGTATTTGACACTGGCAGGAGGATCTGCACAGGCACAGCACAAGAACAGAGCTGCGTGGCAGGAATTCTTGGGGCTGCTTCTTCAGTGCCTCACACAATGCCTGGGAAACTGTAGTTAAAAGTCCTTTCCTGCCACATCTTTTAAGAAAAAGGGTCAAGAACTGAATTGCAGTCTCTGAGCAAAGACATGGCAGGTATGGGGCTAATGAGGTACTAGGTAAGTGACTGGATATAATTAAAAAGAAAAGCACACACAGGATTATTATGAGAGCTATTATGAGCTCTAGTGATGGAAACTACTGAATATTGAAATAATAGGCATTTCCTATATCTGATTGAGACAGTTTTCTGGTAATAGAAATTTGTATTACTACCTCCTAAGAGCTCTAGTTACAGATTAGGATCAGTTATGTTACACAGTGTGGAGACTTCAGAGAGAAAGACCTTTACAAAAAGTTTTATTGTCCTGTTAGGAAGTACTTAAATACGAAGTTGAGTATGAAGAGCTGGTAAGACAATACTGACTGCCCTGAAAAACAATTTGTCACAAATACATTAGAAACTCCATTACCACAGGTTATCTAAATAAACCTACACAGGTTTTCCCACTTCCTGCTGTTTACTTGCTTTCTCCTTAGTTCTTCGTGAACATGATCATTCTGAGATTTCAGCACTGAATACAAGTTTGTGCCTAATTGGGATTTTCATTTGAACTCTTTCTTGTTATTGTGGATTCTTTTGCTAACATTTTACTAAGGACTTGTCACAAAATTTATCAGCAGTTTCCCAAAAGGCTGAGTGAAGTACATGATGTGTTCTGTGATAGATATCCTTTCTTGAATGTAATCATGAAGATTATTTTAACAGCATCTTCCTGTGCTGAAGCTGTGCTGGTTAGAAGATGACTGTACATGCTCTCTATAGCCTCTCATCCCTCAGGATGTTATTATTCTTAATGTTATAAATATCAGAATAATGACTCAATGGGCTATTAGGTTTTCTTAAATGCTTCAAAGCACAGTGTGGTCGGAAGCTTCTTTGAACGTACCACTTCACGGATTTTTAAAAATATACCAAAGCTGACATTCTCTCTTAAATGCATCAGAGAATCACCGTAGATTTAGTTGATGAAAATCACAAGATCTAAGCTTACCCAGAGATCTTGGTCTTTCTCCCTGTGGATGGCAAAATGACAGGCTCACAGACCTTCTCTTATAGATGAAACAGACAAACCTCCTCAGTGCTCGTCTGTCTGAGTTCGCTCTCCAGAATAGGCACTTATTTCTCACTTTTCATATGCTTATTTCATCTGGGTTTGAGATCATCCAATTTTGGAATTGAGAGGATCTTTGTTTGAAAATGCAGAAGGACTCATTCCTGCAAGAAGATTTAGGGAAAAAAGATCTAAAAAGGACCTGTGCACCTGAGATGTGTTCAATCCCCACATAGGGCATCTAGTCCTAAAATACACTAAAATCTGCTTTTCTGCTACAGTGCTCTAAAAGCATCTGAATCCTTAACTGATATTTAGTACATTAACATTGCATTTCAAAACAGGTCTGTAAATGTCTCCATCTTGACAGTAAATTACCTGAACCTCTATGTGATCTACACGTTTAAATGAGTGGTTCAATCCAGTAGATTTAGGCTGCATAAGGCTGCCTCCATACTTCATGTTAGATTGCCTGCTGGACATTACATATGCATTGGAAGGACTGACATCCAAGTCTCTCCACTCCCAAGTGAAATCCTATGGTCTCAAAACGGGACTTCAACAGGAACCTACTGATGAGTTCTTAGTCTAGTTACGTGATAAAGGGTTTATCATAAAATGCAAGTTATCTTTCCAGCATCTGACAAAACGCTCTGACAACTGTTGAAGAAGATAAAACTAGTCACTTCTCCTCCTACCTTTAAAAGAATGGGCCAGACCCTTTAATGTGTTTTGAGAGAAGAAGCCAAAACTTGCCTCGGCAAGTGCTTTCAGGTCTGCAAAAGTCGACTGGAAGGAGAAGTCAACCTCTCATGAGACTCCTAATTTTTTTTTCCAAGGTAAAAGCCCTTTAGTTACTACCTTTGGTATTTTGTTAGCTGATGTGGTGGTAGCCCGTACCTCTATGTATTGTGAATAGAAGTTAAGGACTCTCAACTCAGTTCTGAGCTTTCCTAAAATTCAGGTGTTGTAGCAATGGGACTTGAATTACCTAAACCCCTAGCATTCATTATTATATTTCAAAATACTTTATCAAAACAGACCAAAAAGTAGATGATTACCGGTGGATCTCCTATCTGAGACCCTCCAAAAACCCATTCTTCCCTCTAAGCCCTCTTACAACAGAAAAAAATAAAATTACAAGTTTGTTTGCAACTGTTAGGATCACTGGAATAAAAGTGGTATTTTTTTCTGTGTGTTTTTTAAAGAAGCAAGAAGCCAAATTGGATTTGGAAGTAAAAAGCTTGTTTAGAAAGACGATGGAAAACCAGTACTTCTGCTCCTTAGGAAGAGGTACTTGCCGTGGGGACTGTTAAAGGTTAAAGGCATGTAAAGTGACCCAGCGTATGTGGTATTACAGTGAAAGGGAATGACCCCCGCATAAAAAGTGGTAAATGTAAAAGGATTTATAGGCAAGAGATACTTTGAGAATCCCAGGGATATGTTTAGTGAGGGCTGCACCAGCAGTAACAGAGTCTGGGCAAAGAGCAGTTAAAACCGAGTGTTCCCACAAGTTCATTCTGTAAGTCTGACAAATCACTTCCCTCTTCTTGTTTTTTATTTTTCCCTTGTCAGTGATCTGTGCATGGGGAAAATACAAAACCATTACGAGTCTTCATTCAAAGATATTAGTAAAGCACTTTCCATTCCCTGAACTAAAGATGTTACAATTAAAAAGATGAAGATTAGAGGACTTTCTCTTTTTTAGTGTGCAGTGTTCCACTGTTAAAAGAATGATTCAAAGTATTTAACATAATTCAATGTATTTAAGATGTGGCAAAAATTGTGCTGTGTACAAAAGTTTCAAAAATCAGTCCTTATGTGATGTAAGTTTTGAGAGAGTGCTAACTAGCAGTTTTTGGGTTGGGCCATGGAGTTGCATGGGTAAAAGAGGGAACAGGAAGCACCTCAGAACTGATGTGCAGAGCTAAATGCCAAGAATGTTTGGAAGAGATAGATGTTGTGTTACGAATCATATACAGGCTAGGAAGAAATAGTAATAGCTGTGGCTGTGGGTGAATCAGCAGTAGGTGGTGCCTCAGATTTAGAAAAGTGGTGTCATCTCTTAGGCTTGCAGCCACTATGTTTCTGTAAGGTTTTTTTCTGGTTTCCATAAATGCCCCACAATGCTGAAACTCCA
The DNA here is from genome assembly GCA_026283785.1 of Coracopsis vasa. NCBI lineage: Eukaryota > Metazoa > Chordata > Aves > Psittaciformes > Psittacidae > Coracopsis > Coracopsis vasa. Next base: position 3,991 of record JANHGB010018294.1, on the reverse strand, counting down.
CTTTTTGTTGCTGATGGATATAGTGGAATTTAATCTAAACTCTGTGACTTTATCCATTTGGCAGAGCAACCACTTTAACTGTAGAGGAAGTGCCAGTGGGAAATTGTGAAGTATTTATTTGAGTCTGTACTATAAAGAATGTTTCCTGAGCCACAGCTGTAGGGACAGGCCCAGGGTTTACACTAGTGAGAGGGAAATGGATTTCTCCTGTTGGAAATAAATGAATTGAATGTCTATGAAATAGGAGAATTCCTCCTGTTACATAATTCCTATTCCCGTTCTTCTCTTGCTGTGGGTCATTTATTATTGCAGCCATGCTGTATTGAAAAGGGTATTTTGCACAAGGAAGAGTTTAAATAAAAGCAAAAAACTCAAGTAGGAGAGTGCAATATTACAATATTTATACCAAATATGAAGTGAATGGACTATAATAAGAGTAAATAATAAAAGAAACTTATATAATTCATGAGATAACTGCTCTAAACCATAAAAAGTTAAACATTTAGGTAGCATTATGGTATAAAGGAATGTGCCATGAAATCAGAAAATCAAGAGGCTGGAAGCAACTTCAAGAGATGATTTAGTCAATTTCCTTTCCCCACCAAGGATGTACCAAATGTATTTGTCATTCCTGGTGTAGCTATCTAAGTCTTTCTTAGTCTTCTGATGGAGATATTCCAAAACCTTCTGAACCAATCTTGTCATTGCAGGGCTTTTTATAATACGATTTTAATAAATCTTCCTTGATCCAATTCAATCCTTTTTTTTTTTTTTTCTCATCCAACATATATGTGAAGAAAGTGAATCACTCTCTTCCATATTACAGCACTTTTTTGTATTAGGAGTACAGGAATCCAGTAACACTTGCATAAACTAATACAGAACTTGTGGGGCATGTCTTCCAGACCTTTTACAGTTTCTGCTGGTTTCTTCTGAACTTTTTCCAGTTGTTACAAGTTTTTACTAAAAATGCAGAATCCAAGCTGACTACAGTGCTCTACTGGAGGTCTAATCAGTGTTAGGTTCAAAGAGATTTTTTATATATCTCACAAATACTCTGACACTGTCTTGAAATTAAAGCATAACTTGTGTTCTCTTCATGATCCCAGATCTTTTTCATTTCTCCATCCTATATTTTTAGGCTAAAACTTTCTAAACAAGTCAAGTCTCTGGCACTGGTCAGTACTGAATCACAGTACAGAAGATGTTAGGCCCTTTTACTTATATTCTGATTCTGTCTTCTCAGCATGCTTCAGTCACCCCAGTTTGATGTCATCTTACAAGTCATGAATAGCACCAGAGCCAGTGGTGGTTCCTAATAAAGCATAGCATTCATTTTTATTTGAAAGTCCTGTTTGTTTCTCCTCTTATTTATGCCTGTCCTAAATAGCACCGCTTTTTATTTGCATCAGTGTAGAGGAAAAAGAAAGTTTAGACCTCTCTATGTACTCTGACAAAAGTGCTGGGTGGCCATCCAAGGCTTTTAAATGTAAAAGAAGGAGTAATAGAATTAAGACTAGAGTCTGATATGATGTAGAATTTAAGGCTTTTTAAAGGAGAAAATGCATCTTCTGTCCAGTGGCACACTACAGAATTCAGAGAAGGCTGGAATCTCATGTATACGGTAGAGCCTTGTGGGCACATGACGAGCACATCAAGCCTGAATAGGATTTTTCCTCACATTTCCAGTTTCTGAAGGGTAACCTCCACATCCATGTACATATCAGAGATGATACAGTTGAGATCTAACAGCCCTTTAACAGAGCGTTCTTATTTGCTAGCACAACCAGCTAAATACTGTTATTTTCCTCCTTACGTTACATTGGCTTTACTTATTTTTATTGCTTTTTGTTCTGTGGTCCTTGTGCCTGGCAGAAGCGTTGTTGGTATCGATCCCCTTGAGCATGACTTTGCTGTTGCAGACATGCTGCTGCTGGCTGATCCAACTTCAGGCAATAAAACAATGTGGGTTTTTCTTTTATGGAAATGAGATATTGAAATGTGGGTTATCAAATCTCTCAAATCTGTGCAGTTCGATGTGTTATGCTCATAAAAAAAATCTGAAGATATTCTTCAAATATACCAGTTGGTTTATAAGGATAATGAGGCATGTTATAAGAGTATTGCTTCCTGAAGTAGAAAAGAGAAACACAAAATCAAATAGCTTTTCAATGAGATGTTGTGTTGTGCCTTCGCCATGAGCTTAGTTTTGAAATTATAAAGATTCAGAATTTGCTTTTTTTATGGCCTCCGTAATCACACAGGAAACTGCTGCTTGTTTATGTGCCTATTCCTATTGCCAGGTAGGCAATTTCTTCTCAATTTTAAATGAAAGAACATCTTGTTCATTCTGCTCCAGTGGTACATTACCAACATGCTCATTGGTATTCCTAGATACACATTATAATTTACAAAACAAAAAAGATTCCTGTTTTGCATAGTGAGCTTTCATACATAGAAATAAAGAGTCAAAAGCTGTCAAAATTCATCCTTTCGGCAATCTCCCACAGTTGTGCCAAAGGAAAAAATAAGGACTTAAAACTCATCCAGGAGATAAAAATAATGAGAAATCAGAACTTTTTGAAATATTTAACATGCAGGTACAAGATACATAAGTTTAAATATTCTGAATAATGTCTCAGTGACTTCAATCAAAAAAGAGAATGTGAACAGTAGTAGCATTAATGTAATGATGATATGGACAATGAGCAATCTGAGAAAATTTGGGGGTGTTGTTCCTACATCTGTCCCATCTCCAGAAGTCATTATTTACTATGCCTTAACCCCTAATCTGCCCTGCTGCCTTTGGCCAATTATTCCAACTCTCTGTAAGGAGATTGCTAGCCTAGCTAGAGGTTGTAGCCCAGGAGAGAAATGTTTGCTGTTCTCTGGCCTACTCAATCTGACTGCAGATACAGTCACCCCAAGGAAGCCATATGCTGTTCATAATGGCAATTACAGCCACTACCATGACTAAGTTTGTTTCTGCTCTCACCTGTTTGCAATGGACTATAATTTTACAGACAGAGACTTCCATATTAGGATTTTTTTATGCAAGAAAGCACATACACAGTAACCAGGGGTGTGGATTTACTGCATGTAATTACTGTGTATTAAAATCTTATGTGCATATTTTCATTACACAGTGACATGAAGTGAACAGTGCTCCACAGAATCACTCTTGGTGCATGTTAATGCGGCTTGCATGCTGTACAAGTTTTCTGTGGAGATTAGAAGTCAATCTTCCACAAGAGCAACATTTAGTTGAGAGGTTTTGCTCACAAAAGCAATAATTTTCAGGAAGCGAGAGCAAAGGTCACCGCAGAGCTCCATTGTTTTACTGAGTAAGTTCAGAGATTGGTTTTGAACAGATATTTCAAATGAGCAAAGGCAAAAGGAAAATATTTGGCTATAAAAATAGTTTTATTCATAGAAATGGTCTTTCCAAAACAGATTTTTTACTTACAGGCATTTCTTTTCCTCCTAACATTTTTAATTAACTGTCTTGCTCACTTAATGGCTTTTTAGGCTAAGAAACCTGCTCTGTACCTGGTAACCCAGACTCCAAAAGCAAACAATCTCCATTAACTTGCCTGTTTTAAAAAATCACTTCATACAGACCTCCCAGGAGCATGCAGTAAGAAATTATCTGGGCCAGTCACTCAACACAGTTGCTTTTCTGTAAGCTGCTTCACTTCTTTCACTTGGGGGATTATAGAAAATAACCTTCTCTTTTCCACATCTTTGTCTCATTGCATGTCACGACTTGCCACGCACATGCTAGGGTCCAGCATAATGCATGTTTTGAAGTCAGAAAGTTGATTAGTGGTTCTAAAGAACTTCTACAATACCCTTGGTTTTGTGGAACCTCGACACACTTGGGAGGTGGCCGATGACAACATCTTAAAGTTCAACAAAGCGAAGTGCAGGGTCCTACATCTGGGTCAGAGCAACCCCAGGCACAGCTACAGGTTGGGCGGAGAAGTGATCC
>JANHGB010018292.1:0-10281 GCA_026283785.1 Coracopsis vasa | reverse complement strand
GCTCTAGTGGAAGGTGTCCCTGCCTGTGGCAGGGGTTGGAGCTGGATGAGCTTTAAGATCCCTTCCAACCCAAACCAGTTTGGGATTCTAGGATACTAAGATTCAAGATAACAAGTCACTGCTTTCATGCTCCAGCCTGTATAGTCCTGCATACATCCTTCCAAGAAGGAACCTGGGCATAGTAGCGTGGATACTTCACACCCATTCCTCGACCTCCCAGACAATGTGGATGTGGAACAAGGATTCGTTTCACCAAAGTGCAATGGGGACACAGACAGGTCTCTCCAGGAATAGCTTTCACCTGGAATACAGGAATGAGCAAGACCACACCAAGGTGGCCTGGAAGACATAGTATGGTCTTCATACATGGAGAAAGTCAAGTGTTGCTGTCCCCATAAGAGCAAGTGACAGCAACCCAATGTTCATCCCTAGGAGGCAAGGGAGCTGCCAAAGATTTGTCCACCTCCAAAAGGACTGGTGTGAGTATGAAGCCAGAACACATCCCATAAAGGTCTTGCACAGTGTTAAATCCATGGAAAAGGAGGGACTGGATCAGCTTAGGGGAGATTTGAACTGAAGGAAGGGAACTTCCTCTAAACCTCCCATAAGAAGTATGTGAAACTTCTTATGGGACTTTTGGAGGAAAAGATGAAAACAGGGAAAGGGAGGGGTATAGGTAGGTTGGGGATGCTCAAGCATGGGATACTGGAGAGGATGTGGGTGCTGGTCACACATATGTTGTGCATTTTGCAGCCAAACCATGCATCTGATCATGGCAATCTGTCCTGCCTTCTTGTTAACCCCTATCTCTATTTCTTGTTCCGTGTGAGTGTGCTCATTGCCTGTGTGTGATGCTTGTAGACTTCACATCAACCTAGCCAACAGGTAAGGTAAGGAGTCCTGAAGCCTATGACCCATCAGAGACCACAAGACTGGAGACCAGCTCCTGCAGAGACCAAAGGGATTGAGAGCTGGATATGGGGGAATTACAGGTTTGGACCATCTACCAATGGTATTTACACCTACATCTGTATGTGTGCAGGAGCTGGGGTTGTGAGATCTGGAAGCAAGCCTGGAGCCAGATTAAGTGGTGCATAAGAACACGATCATGCCATTTGCGTTGTCCATGTCTCAGCAATGCTGGCTGTGGATAGTGGTGGCTATAAACACATTGTTCTCCTGTATGTGTTGCTCTGCTGGGGACTGACTCTGTGTGTGTGAGTCTATAAATGTACATGTACTGGAAACAACCTGCTCAGCCCTGCTCCTGATGGACTTTGGGTCAGGAACCAAAGCAGCCTGGCAGCTTCATATCCAACCACTCTCCAACCCTAACTCCATACAAAAGGCAGACTGAGGCCTGGATTTAATTCTAGTCATAAAATTCAGTCTCTGAAATATTAGTAATAATAATAAGTTACCACTCCACTGAAAATGCCTCGAGCTTTATGCTTCTGTAAAAGTGTGAACATAAAATCTGATCTCTAAAAAGCAGTGATTTTTCCATAGACTGCAATAGGATGATAAATTGCTACTCCAGTCCTAGTTGTAGTGCAAAATTAGATATACGATAGCATCATATTTGTCTCTCCTATAGCTTGCCAGCTGCTGTGAGACCAGTATATCTCCAATTTTCATGGAGTAAAGCTGATTTAAACCAGTTATGGCTGAGCCAAGGGGAATGATTTCCACAGCTGCTGCATTAAGCATTGTGTAGATGTGGTTAATTTTCTCTGTTTAAGTCATATCCTGGAGCAGTAGGAGTAAATGCTTAGCATTATATGTAAATATGTCAAGGGGAGGCTAAGTATCCTACCCTGAGATGCTGGATTCCCTGTGGACTTTAAAACTGCACCATAGTTACCTCAAATTAAAACCAATAAGTAAAACCAAAGCCCAGCCTTGCAAACCTAGGAGGAAGCAGTTATCTCTGCCCTTAGGTCTGCAATTACCACCTCTGTTATCTACAAGTAACTCAAATTATTTTGAGTCATGATCATCATCTTTTCTTGATGAGGTGAGCTCTGATGATCCTTAAAGCTGTAGAGCTGACTGGGTAAAGAAGCTGGGGTTAACCAGGGGAGATGGTGAGAGCATCTGCTACTGTGCAGCTCTTAGGCTGTCTTCAAATCCTCTTAGTGCCCTATCCCTCAGAAGGACATGGACACAGTGCTTGGTGGAGCCTTTGGCATGTATTGATTGATATCGACATATCCAGATGTTGGCTGTCAGACCTGGAAAACCCTTTCCAGCACACAACAGTGGCAACAACCTTATAGAATCATAGAATATGGACCTAACAAGCAATATGAGAGTCTTGTGGATCAACAGTGTGCTCTCTGCGTAGAATTCCCATTACAAACAGCATGATGACTGGTCATCTTTATAGTAATTTAATGAGTTTAGATGTTTCTCTTTGGGGAGCTCTGATTTAAAGGGGGAATAAGAGAAAAGATGAAAGAAATAAGCAGCATTGACCCAATGCCATTAAACCCTGGTTTTATGTCCTGCTTACCTCCAGTGCAGAGAACATCTGGATCAAACCAACAGCTGGAGTCTGGCTTGGGTAGAGTTTCTCTGGGAAAGTGGATGTCCCTACCTAAGGACATCACAGAGTCTGAAGACATATCCAGCAAGAGGGTTGGGAAGAGCTGGTTCCCATGACCATCTGTGTCCAGTATCACGTAGTTGCTCAGCCCCTTCCCACAGTGGTCTGTCTCTACCTGGTGACTAAATCCAGGGAAACTCAGGTTTTTTGTGTGCTGAGCTATGTTAGCTCCTGAGACTCTGGCTCCTTTCCTCCGAGCACTGTCGATAGCCATTGCCATGAAGTAAAAGCCATCATAGATTGTCCCAAAAAGAGGAGAAACCTGTAAATACAGGAGAAAATTGAGATCAGGATATACTGTTCACAGCCTCTGGTTTGAAACTAGTGGCAAAATGATGTCCCACTGGTTAAGCTGTAAACTCAAGAACCAAGAGCTCTGAGCATTAAGAGTTCACAGAGTAATGGGTTTGAAGAATCTTAGGTTGAAGGTAGCTTTTGGAAGCTATTGGGGTTGACCCAACCTATGTGTGACTTTGAATATCTGTCTTTTCTTATGGTTTCTTCCCAAAGTACAATTTCAAACTGTTTTTAAACACCTGTAAAATTGCTTTATGAAGGGAAGAACCAAGACTCTGAACCTGATGATCAGCTGGCATTTTAGCACAACCTGCCTCAAAGAGCTATGTTAAAACATCTACAGATAGAAGATCAAAGTCAGAGGCTCACCTCCCTACCCTGGTAGGAAAAGTGTCATACCCAAAGGACTGGTCCTCTTTACCTGCACATTGTTTATTCCTAAGATGTAGAAATCACAAAGCAGATCCACAGCAAACTCATTCTCTGGGGTACCACATCCTTTTCTCCTTATATCCCTCTTTTCCATGCTGGATTTGATATAGGAACCTATAACTTTCCCCTCCCCTAAAACACACACGGTGGCCTTTCCAATTACATGGTCATTCATAGTTGGTAGATGAATATTGATTACAGCCATATAATCACAATATAATGAGGATTGCTGTTGGGAGCCATAGAATTTGACATCTGTGGTGGGATTCATTGATCAGATGTAGACAACTTTAATGAAGAACCATACACTCAATATAGTTAATCAGGGCTCTCATTATAGTGAAGGAGAAGAAATGAATGTTTTCAAGGCATGATTCATCTCCTCCTAAAGTAGACATCCATGCAGATCTCATAAATCATGCCTTAAAAATACTTGGAATTTTTTAAAAGAACATAATGAGATTAAGCTCAGCTGCATCCTCCGTCTTTCGCCAGATTCCCAATTCTTGTAATGCCTATAAGGTAGCAACTGACTTGTTTTTTCTAGTGACATATTGATGATTGTGCTGACAAAGAATGACTTTGACAATAGTGCTAAGAAGAATGAGGCAGCAATGATCCTAACCATTTCCCTCAAAAGCATCCAGTATTCCATTTGTCTGTTGCGTCCTCCCAGATTCTCAGGCATGAGAACATCTTATTTTGTGAACATCTTATTTTGTGGACATCTTATTTTGGCTCCTTACAAACTTCATGGACTTCGTCCACATTAGGAGACACCTCTTCAGCTTGGGCCTACAGCAGTTAGCATGTAGTAAACCAAATGTGACAGCCTCAGAGACAACCCCTTTCTCTTCAATTCCCAGCATGGTCCTGCAGCTGAACCAACTGTGTTAGAACGCCAGATATCCGGAAATATTCTTCCCAAATAAACTCAGATCACATCCAAATTTCACCATATTTTTCCCAAAATAGGAGCATAGAGACTGGGTTATCTCTTTCCTGCACTTCCTCTATAACGATTGCTTGTCCCATGTTTCCTGTTGTCAGGTCCCAGAATAAAACAGAGAGAAAGAATATTTACCTGGGTGGCTTCCAAATCCCTGGTTATTTCACCACTGATTTTGGCTTCCCTGAATGCATCATAGAAAGTCCTTTCTCCAGACTCCAGTGTGATAGTCAGCACAGCATCATATGCTTCCTGGAGCTTCTCGTCATTATCAAAGATGCTGAATGAGTGGTTTTGGTAAGGAAGACTGTACAGCAAAGTGTCGTATGGAACAAAGACGTATCTTCCATCTGCTAGTCCCATTTCCAGAGCTTTTGTGAGTAGGGTGGCCTGTTCCTCCCCTCCAATGAGCACAGAATGCATGCACAGGATTATAACTGAAACACAAGGATCGCAGACAGTGTTGTTAATCCATCTGGGGTTTTCAACACCAAATAGCTCCATACCTCCCCAATAAAAGAGCTGTCTGAACTGCTTATCAGGTCAGACTCTAGTGTCCCTCACCAATATCATGTGCTGAAGAAGATGGGAGCTACACCAGTTTTGTTCAACCTCTGGAGGACTGTAACTTCTAGCAAGGGAGGCTGTGATCATCACCCATTCCTGGGGCCATAGATAAGGAGAAAGGAAGAGAGATTTTGACAAAGGTGAGGCACAGGCTAACATAGAATCAATCATAGAATCATAGAATGGTTTGGGTTGGAAAGGACTTTATAATCACCTAGTTCCAACCCTGTGCCATGGGCAGGGATGCCTCACATGACGGGTAGTTGTGGTCGCTGTTGTCATGGACTGAGAGACATGAGCTTTGCCTTTGTGTGCCCTGAGCTGACAGACACCACACAGTTGTTAGTGCACAAGCTCCACTTATTCACCCTGTCACTGTATGTATGTAACATATGACACTGTGTTATGTTTCAACATCTGGTCCATGCTTGGCTGTCCCAGAGTCTGTGTCTTTGCCTCCAAAATGCCATGCAGCCAATGTCTCCATGTCTGATAGGGAGATAATGGGTGACTACAAAGAAGATGGAGAATCCCTTTTTATAAGGCATCCCATGGAAAAAACAAGGGGTGAAGGGCACAAGTTACTGCTGGGGAGAGTCCCACTGGAAACAAGAGGAAATTTTTCCTAAAGAGAACAATCAGCCCCTGGAATAATCTCCCCAGGGAAGTGATGATTCCTTAGCTTTGGACACTGCTCAGACTGGGCTGGACAGGGTGCTGGGACATCCAGTCTAGGTCATGCTTTGCCAAGAAAGGTTGGACCAGATGATCCTTGATATCCCTTGCAATCTGGTGTTCTATGATTCTATGATCTGAAATACAGGTCTATCTATTTAACAGGCTTTCCAGCCTGCTCACTGGCCCTTCATGAAAGGAATCACTCCTGATCTTTCATCCAAGACAGTGTTTCAAAACTCAGTCAGTGAAAGGAGCAAAGTAGGGCAATGATGGGAAGCAAAGTCACAAGAGAGACCTGCCTGCTACTTAAACCAGGAGGGAGAAGGATCTCTAGAGTAGCTGTGGTCAATCCTTAGGAGAAAAAGAATCCTTGGCAAAGCAGAAGCTGAAGTGAACAGGGCTATTTTCAAGTTGCTAAATTACAGGTACTTCTAGGCAGTGATTCATCCCATGCCATAGCAGAGAGCTTAAGCTGGTCAGATGAATCATGTTTGAAGAAGGACTGGTTCTCTCCATCGATTATGAAAGGAGTTTATCATCTCTAATTCACATGGAAACTGTGATGGTGATGAACCCACCCAAGATGGATTTGGTCTCAAACATTGATTTGAGCACTGATACAACTCTGAGTTAGACAACACCTTGCTACCCTTGTTAGTCATTGGCATGAAATTCATGAAGTCTTGGCTAAAATGCATCCTCGTCTAGATTCCCAGTGCTGCAGAGGTGTATACCCAGGATCAGAGCTCCATCACAGACTTCCTAACAAGGCTCTGAACCAGAAAAACACGTTTTCTCCATTACATTTTCTCAAGAGAAGATCATTCTTTACTATTTGATGCACATCAGCAAGGGCCTTTCCACTGCTTTAATATGTGCTGTGTAGCAGTGGATTTCACTGAACACAGGTAGCAAGAACACAGCATCAAAGCTTGACATTTTTGATAATCCATAATCCAAAAAGCATAAATATAAAACCTTTCTCTAAACCCCTCTTTTCACTTGATTGATAGGGTCAAGAGCAGACACTCAGCTATTAAACACTATTTTTCCAAGCTGAACCCAGTCTTTCATGTCGCAGAAGACTACTTTGTCCTATCTCCATCACATACAAAATGCCCAGCATTCTTTTACTTGAAGCCCTGGCTCTGTTAAGGTCAGAGATAAAGTTCTTGCTTGACTTAAATGACTTCAAAACTTCATTCTCTAAGTTCTGCCCATTGGATGCAGTCCTACCCTGTAGAAAAGGAAATAAAGAAAGGAAGGAGACTCAAAACACTTACTTTTAATGCTGTCAACTTCTTTAACCTTGTTCCAAGTGTCTTCAATGCCTTTTTCTCCTTTACGCATGGATGTGACAATGCCTACAGGAAGCCCCTGGTTCCTGAGAGCACTCGCTAACTTGTTGGCTGTGTTCATCCAAATATCCTCATTGGAAGCAATGATGCCAACATGAGCCCAGCCAAAATGTTTCATTATTGTAAACAAGACTTGGGTTGGAGAGGGCAGGGTCCTTGCAAATGTAGAGTGATGGGTGGTGGAATCCAGTTTATAATTGACGCACATCCATGAGAAGATGGCTTTATTCCAGTTTTCCCCTAAAAGTGCGGCCACCTCACAGAAGCCAGGGTTCAGAGGGCCTAGGAAAGCTGAGGAAAGCTTTTCAAAGTCAATGAATCTAATTAGAGCTCTCGGTGTCTCACATTCTTCCTCCAGGACCACATAATCCAGCCTGTGGCCAAGATCTAATGAAGGATCTTTGGTTATTCGTTCCACTGCTAACCTGGCAGCCACATGGGGCAAGGCTTTGGAAAAGAAGGGGTCACAGTTCCAGGGTCCAAGCAGTCCAATTTTAAAGACAGAACAATGTGCTGGAGGGCAAAGCAGGGTTATTCCCAACAGCAGCCACCAGAGAGCTTGGGAAGATGTCTTGGATGAATCGCCAGTGTTGAACTTCTGCAATCTAATGTGCCTTGACCAGAGCAAGCTGTTAGGACACAGTGGGAGAAATGACATTGTTTTACAGGTGGGTAGAGCTGCACTGAGTTCTTCAGGAAGCCAGGCAGTGCATTGTCAGCAGCTGGAAGAAAAGTAGATTACATTTACCTTCCTGCATACCTATGTGTCCAGTGCATGTAGATACAGCTGAGTCAGCCCAAATTACACAACAGTTCTCAAGGTGCAAGTCCATGTGCCAAACCCCTGCACAGACACGTGGACATGCACTACGTGGACAAGTGTCCATCCAGTATCAGTTAAACATAACATAGCATAGCCCTTAAATGCAAAAGCCCTTAAGTGCTTTGCAATACATTCTGAAACCAGGCAGTGAAGAGTGAGTCTGCTTTGATTGCAACAGTAAACACAACCTATGGAGGCACTATGGTTTTGGTTCTTTGGAAGGATAATTCCCAAATAACACAGGAGAAGAATGCATATAAGAAAATAAATTGGTGGAATGCTCTAAGTCAACATCTTTTGCTAACCCAAAATCCTCAGTGACTTTAGAATATGAATCAGAGCCCATACAAACATAAATACACACATCCATATAGATCCATATGTACATATACTTAAAGACACACAGAGTCACAGAATGGTTTGGGTTGGAAGGGATCTTAAAGCTCATCCAGTTCCAACCCCCTGCTACAGGCAGGGACACCTTCCACTAGAGCAGGTTCCTCAAAGCCCCATCCATCCTGAATCCTCCTATTCCATCATACTTGAAGTAAATCTGTGTACATGCATATGATTTTAAAACTGTCTGAAAAGGTTTTTGGGGGACAATTTGTAGCAAAGTCTCTTGAACCTGGCAAAATGAAAGGTGGATAAACAGGCAATCACAGAACTAGGGGAAAGGAGGATTATGATTTGCATTTAGATTAAGAAATGTTAAATAACCTTCAGGGTAAAAGCTTTGTGTTAGAATACTCTTGGTTAAAGACTCGGGGCCATAGGGTTTTGGGGGAATAACAACATCACCCTTTACATTTGCAAACCCACAACAGCCTCCTGCCACCTGCAGTGTCACCCTGTGGCTTAGGAAAGTTGCTGATCCACGCAGGTTTGTGCTCTAAAATTAGCAGAACCTTCACACCAGCTTACCTGTTCATCACTGGAGAAGCATTTCGTCCTGGATCCTCAGCCACCGAGACACGCAGCACCAAGCACCGCAATGCAATGTGTGCTGTAAATGCACACACAGATCCTCTATCCTGATGGAGAGAGGCCTCCAGATGGGGTAATCCACCCGTGGAGCAGCTTCTCACCAGTGGCAGTGGCTGTTCTCTGATGTGGGTCCCACCTCAAGGATAGGCGATGCATGGTCAGAGTCCCCTGCAAGTGCTCTTGGGTGCCCACCTCCTTCAACTTCTGGCTTGCATGGGTCACTCCAACTGGGTGGGTGCTCTGGGACCCTCCATGCCATATCAAAAGCTCCCTATGCCCCTTTTGGTCAGGGCCATCCTTCTCTTTCAGGGTTTCATGACTTCAGGTACATCCTCCCAAGTCTTTAGTTCCTCAATGAAGGTCTTGCAGAGCTCCAGGCTGCTTCACTCTGAACTGCCTCAGTGCAGAGATGTACTCACATCTAACAAAGTAATTGTAGGGATGGCATCTTAAAGCTGTGCCCTTGGATTAGTGGGATTTAGCTCCTGGGATCTGCCCCTGCAGAACAGCTCCTTAAGCCTCCCTGAACCACAGAAGGGATAGCTCCTCTTCAGCCCTGTAAGCAGCAGAAACAAGAGCTATTTTAGGTTTGGGGTAAGCAGAATACCTGATTTTGGGCTTTATCATCCTGCTGATGCATTGCATTCCCCTTTTCCCTGTTTCTTCCTTGTGCCCATCGTGACACACACAGAGCTTTTTACACTTCTTTCTTATTCCCCTGGGTCTTCTTGATACCTCTCGATAGCTGAGTCCCCCAATAACCCTCTCCATACTCCCAGACACCTTCTTTCCCTGGTAATAAAACTCATGTGGAAAGCCCTCGCATGTCTCAATGCCTGCCTTAGCTAGGAAGCCCCTTGCAGTGATTTAGCTGAGGCCACAGAAGCACTTGTGGTCTAGAGGGAACCATTTGTAATTCAGCTTTTTAGCAGTATTAACTTCAAATACATCATATAAATTATACACATCTCATTCCTGTGTGTATGTTCAGGAGCAGTTCTTCGTGACTGATGATTGAGGGAAGCCACAAAGACTTTCAGATGCAGTGGGGAAAGCAGCTCTCGCCATTCATCACATTAATTTCCTCCCATTCATTCATTTCCTTGCACGGCCCAGATCCAGGATGGTTCCTGGATACGTGATTCATTGAAGGCTGGTACAGCTCAAGATACTTATCAGGAATTACCAAAGAGCTTCACATTTGGAAAGTGACTCAAAGACACGCTAACATCAAGCTTAGAACACTGCTTTGCATGCTATGAGTGCGTTAGGTTTTGACACTGGGTTTTAATCAAACCATGACATTCAATGAAGCTTTTGGAGTCTGTTTTTGTTTAATTGCACTTAAAAGTTTGATTTATCCATATACAAATACACCCACGTCTCTATCTGTATATCATATACTCACTGCTATCTCATTTCTCGTGGTATCGACAGCGGTGCTGTACAGTTTAATTCCATCACAAGGTCTCCTAGAGTAGCTGCAGAACTCACTTCTAGAGGAGTGTGAGGTGTCCCTGTCCATGGCAGGGGGTTGGAACTGGATGATCTTAAGGTCCTTTCCAACCCAAACCATTCTATG
>JANHGB010018291.1:6512-23116 GCA_026283785.1 Coracopsis vasa | reverse complement strand
ATTGGCTTTGGGCTCTTGGAATTTGGGGGGGGAGATGAGGGGGAATCATCACACCTACAATCAAAAGAGCAAGGTTTTGCAACATAGCATGTACTAAAGATGTCTGTCTTAAGTCAAACTAGCAGCCATATTTTATTCAAGAAGCATGTAAACAAATCTGGCACATTCATTATGAAAAAAATTGTGTACCTAGCATATTCATCACATTTGAGATATTCCATTCCTCCCTCCCCACTGAGCTCCATGGAGACAAGTCAATCACAGTTAACCATCTGGTAATCCTTAGCCCAGGCTGTGCAGCTGCTACCTACCATTTTTAATCAGGGCTATGTCTTCCATTCATGCTAAATAGGAGGCATGAACAGCTGCTTGGCCAACACTTTCAAGCAAGCTCGCTCTCACTCTTTAGTATTCCTGGCTTCTCTTCCTTTCAGCTTTGCATTTTGCCCATGTTTTACAACCTTTCACTTTAAAAAAGAAGTGAAACAAGAGGAAAAGGTTTCTGATCATTAAATCTTTAGAGAGTGTATCTGCTTTAAACAAATTCCTGGTGGACACAGACTGCAATCAGAGCCTCTGCCTTTAGAAAGTAAAAATCAATATGTTCATGGAAATACACTGGGTTCTTACCTGGAGCCCCACAGAATGGCTCTCCATCGCATATTTCAGGTAGTGAAGTTTCAAGCACGCCAGAGGTAGGGTAGATTTAAATTACTGATTTATTTTCTAAATGGGCACAGTGATTTCTTGTCTCCTGCTGGGTTTTCTGTATCCCAGCACCGAAGCAGAACCCTCCTGGAGATGCAGGGCAAGGGCACATGCCAAAGGTTTGTTACTCAACATCACCACCAAATCAGGCTGTCTCACCTGCTTTGCTTGGACCCAGAGGAGCTGCTCCCCTGCAAACCATGTCTTAAGCTTCCCCCATTGCACAAAGAGCTTTGGGTTATTTCTGTAGGAGTCCAACTTTTCTAGCAGCAAACCGTCTTTTCCAGAGAACAAAATGTAATAGTATCAGCACAGCAGTATCCCATCACCTTCACACATTGTGCAACAACAATAGCCACAATTTATACCCCAACACTGTTGTTATAGCTAGTGTTGTAACACTGCAGAACGTTTCTTACTCAACCTTGCGACAGGCAAAACCAACATGAAGGTCACACTGAAAATAACAGTAATAAAAAAAGGCACAACACTCTAGCTATTAAAACAGACTGTCTTTATTAGTGACATGTCACTGGGGAGGTATAATCTTGCGTGGGGAAATCAAGTAGCTTGCCTTAACAGGAAATAAACAGAGGACATTTTCAGTACAGAACAATGCATAAAGGTTAACGTAATCAGGTTTTCCTCCTGGCCCACTATGAATTCAGCATTTAGCTTCTGAGAGTTCGACACAAGTGAAAAAACAAGTAATAAATGAGATGACAGGATGGTGTTTCATCTTGTGGCAGGAAAATTCCTCCGAAACACAAAATATGTCAGTGCAAATTGTAAGAGAAAATAAAAAAGGTCTAGAAATGCTGTAGAAGGACCCTGTGAAAAAGTAGCTCTAGGATAATGAGTGCCATCAAATCGATGAGGTTCACTTCTTTCTGTTTTTTATGCATACACACACATGAAATTACTGCAAACATTCTGCTTTCATGGCATTTTAGTATTTCATAAGGGATAAAGAAATAGTCATCTCTGCTGCATCTAAATGTGCACATTCACTTTAACTCTCATCAGTTAAGAGTGGATTGGAAAACCTTTAAGTTTCTCTGTTACAGATTGAAGAATAAAATACAAACCCTATGTTAGCCCTTTTGCGAAGTCTGGGTTCAACCAGAAAAATCCTTCTCATGAGTGATGGTCCAACACGTGTACATCTCTAGGCAATGATTTTGCTGGTAGCAGTGAAAATGGGGTGAGAGATGAACGCAAGGAAGGAAAACAGCCATTGTAAAGCACAAGTATGGATGATTCCTTGGTGGGAAAAAAGAATGCATAATGCAGAGGAACCACTTCCTACCACAAACTAACTAAACTAAACTGGAACTATGTGCTGTACACATTAAACTGGCCCTTGCTGAAGGCTGTCTTCTGCTTAGAGGTCAGCATTCCCACTCCGCAAATTCTGAGCGTGTTCTCTGATAACCCTTGGTGCATCCTCCCCCTTGTGCATCCCTCCTTGCTATGAAAGTGAATAAAATTTAAATTTAGGATAGAAAACACAGTAAAAGACAATAAAAATTTCCATGCACTAACAACAGGCAGCAGCAAACTACAGGAGCATTAGGAAACCATGACAGCCAACAGATTTCATGGTATGGGCTCTGATTGTGCCAGCTGCTCTACAATGCTGAGAATGACAATGCTTTTCCAGGGGTGATGGTGCAGCAGGAACTCAGGCTCAGCAGCACAACCTGAACAACTATTACACAAACTACCACATGCCAGAAGAGTACAGGAAACACCTTCTGTGACTGTAGTGATTTCCTCAGTCACTGTAACACTACAAAGCTGTAAAAGCTAAGCTTTGCAACCAAAACACTCTTACATATCCTCCTAAGCAGCAGTGCCAATGCTTTAGCCAGTGGTTGCTACTTCTGGCAGAAAAGCTGATTCTCTGGTGATACTACTGCTACACCAAAAGATGCTACACCATCTCCAGATGTCCCTGGCTTGTGGACTTCAAGTCCCCAAGTGCTTATGGCACTTAAACCACCTGGTAGGCAAGTGAAACATCATTAATCCTCACAGCAATTAATTCAGTGCGGAACAAGCCCTGGACAGACACACATCCACCACTGCAAAGACTCAGAATGGCTACCTCCTTCCACACTGGCATAAAATGCGCCAACACTGGATGTGCTGGGATGTTGAGAACAAAAACCATGCAATGAAGGGTTTGGATTTAATAATTTTGTCTTGTGGAGGGTTTTGTCATAAAATAATGCCTTCTTTTGGGGAAACAATACCTAATTTTTACAGAACGTGGTCCAACTAACAGAATTCATTCTTCTTTGGATTTACTCCTAAATAAAACCCAGCTTGGCATCTTTGTTGGTTGAAACAAAACCAAATCACAACCTGCCAGATGTGAGCTGTAATAATGGTGGTGGTGATGGTTCTGAGCTTGGTTTTTCTCCCCCCACCAAGTATACTAGTTATGAAACACAGACTAAAAGGACTGAAAGAGAATTTCAGCGTCTTTAATTAAAGCAAACAGAATGAACTAGAAATCTGGAAAAATAACTTGTGACTAATATGCAGATTTTATCAGCTTGTGAATCGGAAGCCACAGTTTGCTGGAAGTTGTCTCCTTTCTGCTAATTTTCCTCAGATGAAAAAGGCACTTGTGTTCTCTCTCTAGCTCAATGATTTGCCTCCCTGCCTTTCACTGCATATGTTCAAGTTTGCAGTTACTATTGATAGAATGAGAAAGAATTACAATTCTTAAGATTCTATGAAAATTCTTTTAAAGCCTAAATGCTGTAGAATTGCAATTATGATTGAGATATTCACACTCAGACATCATCCCTCTCACGTTCCCTTGCAAAATTCCTACCATAGATGGAATCTGATTTAAATAAAGGAACCAATGGGGCACAAGTTTAGACTGTGGCCCCACTGGAGCCTGCGTACATGCATGAAAGCTGGTGATGACAATAAACCAGAAGTGTTCAGGCTATTTTAGGCCAAATTTCCAGTAGGACACTTGAAAACTGCTAATTTGGAAGAGGATAAACACATGACTTTAGAGCAAGAAGAGAAATCTGCTCCGTGATCATTAGCTGAAACCTTGGGAGTATCCACGCGATTAGCAGAGGGAGCTGGCTGAGCAAGAGCCCCACAAGTGAAAGTTGCCCAAGCTCTACATGAGGCTTCATATCAAGCATTTCTTGAACACACCAGCCCCAGTGCTAAGGTATAGGAAACTGAAGTCATCAATCATCAAGGGACAAAGCCTGTATCACACACAAGATCACTCCTGTAGGATTGGGGCTTATAATGGCTCTCAACCAGTTTTCTGCAGGGGTCAAACCCTTGGTTCCTGCCACCCAAAATCACCTCAAAAAGGCAAAAAACCCCATAAAACCTAAATACCTCAAACTGTTAAAGTGCCACAGCACTAATGCTGATGGACTGCAGACTGCATCTCAGAGGCTCTGTGACAGCAGCAGTAGATCTGGTCCCACAAATAGGAAGTATGTACATCTAGCTATTGGAATGCCTTTGTTACACTCAATGACTATAACCATGAATTACACCTGGAAACAAAATTTCTATTTCCTAGGCTTTTTTTCTAAAGCACCATTGTATGGATATAGAATCATAGAGTAGCTAAGGTTGGGAAGGACCTTAAGATCATCTAGTTCCAACCTGCTGCCATGGTCATGCAAGGTTATGTCCAGCCTGGCCTTGAACACTGCCAGGGACAGAGCATTCACAACTTCTCTGAGCAACCAGTGCCTCACCACTCTCACGGTAAAGAGCTTCTTCCTTATATCTAACCTGAACTTCCCCTGTTTAAATTCAAACCCATTATCCCTTGTCCTGTATAGACACAGATCTACAAGCTCATGCAATCTCTGAGACAAAGTGAATAAACTATCATAATATGCATGACTGGGTAAGAAACATGATACTGTCACAAGACCATGAATGAGAATATAACACAGAAAAATGTGTAAGGAGCGTGATAACATGTCAACCCCTTGATACTCTTCACAATCACCTATCAGCTACAGAAGGCATGCTGTAATACCCAAATCCCGAGCGTCGAAGATTAAAGACACAATACACAGCCATAATCAATTTTAACCACATCATTTCATCCACAATCACCCTGTGAAGAGGTCAGGAGCTAATTGGATCAATAAGTGAATTCGCATCAAGTGCAACGAGCTGCACATTTAGCAGGGTAAGTTATCCCTGCCTGTGGATGCAGAAAAAGAGTTTATTCTCAGCATTATCAGGACAAGATCATTTTTAAACTGGCTCAAGCTGCACATCACAGCCCTGCCAGCACACTGCTTCCCAAAGGCTTGCTACAAAGGGCAAGGCTTTCAGAGTGGCTGCAGATAGCTCACGTACCCACCGCAGTGGCCTTCATTATATTCAGTATTTGAAGCATAAAACATTCAACAACAGGATATTTTAACTCCTAAAACCAGTCAATTACATTTGCTGAATCGGACTGTGGGACTGAGTTGGTAAGCACAGTGAAGGAACAAGAGTGAAACAAAAGCCCTGTTTAAAATAGGTCACTTCTTTAGAGAATCTTGTAATTACACACTGCAAATGCATTTGCATGTTCAATGAGTAATACATGTTTCTCGTGATGAGAAAGCCTGGAAAAGCTTAATCAAAGCCTAGCTTATCAGCAAAGGCTAATTGGCTTCCATACTGCATCACCCTGCAGAATCTAGCATTAGTGCAAGCTCTGCCAAGTATTAGTTGGCAGAAAATCCCAATTTATTTTGATAACAGAGGTCTTACCTCTGGGGGTTTCCATGGCCACATAATCAGGTGGTGCATCAGTGGCCCATCTCATGCCCTCCAGTCAGCATCACCCAGTTAATCAACTCGACAGCCAGGAAAGACAGGAACTGACCATGAAGCAAAGAGTAATTTGGGAAGGAAGAAAGGTACAAGGGTGATACATAATGAGTTGAAATCTTTTTGTTTCAGAAAGAGTGCAAAATAGAAACTAATTAATAAACTGCCATGAGTAACGCAACCCAAAAATGCAAAATAATGATGGACTGAAGTTTTCCCTACAGCGAGCTGTCATCTCAATTTGTGAATTCCAAGGATGATTTCCCCAGCCTTATGCAAAGAAATGGCCCTTTTTTCCTTTATTTAGACCTTATATTTTAGCTGCTGAGTCTTCTTTACACTGAGGTGGGGTTTGAAGGGAAGGAATAAACTTAGCTCTTCTCTTCCCGGGTATGATCTGCCTGGGCAAAACCACGGTGATATTCTAGGGAAGCACATCTTGGCACTTCCAGCCTTGGATTTCTACTGGGACAACACATGACAGCAAATGACAAACTCTAAAGAAAGTCAGACCTTATGGGAGGTGGTGGTTAAGCACACCTTTTATAAACATTAATTTATTCATTTAACACTTTATCTGACATAATCTTATATCTGCATCACAGCTTGATATTGTTATAATGAACCCAGTGGGAAGTATCACAAGACATCATTGGCTTGGTACAAGTCAACAGCAAGGAGCTAGAACCATAATTTATTGCCATACTAAGCCTGGCATGCAGGGAATATTTTTGTTATTTCAATTCAGTGACTAATTCCAGAGTGAAGGATCAAGTCCTGCCAGGATCCCCTGCAAGCATCTCGTGGCTATTTGCCACCAGGCCACAGAAAAATGTTACCTTCTTGGAGTCTCTTACAGCTAACAAATAAGCATATATTGTACAGTGCAAGGATAAATGCTCTGTAAGCATTATAGACTCATCAATACAGCACTTCACTGCTCATTAGCACTGCCCCACCGGCAGCATCACATTAGGATCCAACCCATCCCCTCCACCTGGCACTGCCTGGTGTTGAGTAGGTCCACCAGCTCATCCAGAGCCAGCCAAGGTGTATCTGGATGACACGTGATGCATGCCTCACTAGCATTTGTCATTCAAATCACCCAGCTACAAAACTCCAACAGTTAAACACAAGCAAAAGCATCTAATTTTGTGCTTCAGAAGACCAACTAAGAGTCCCCTCAACCATGTGTAAATCCAAGTGCCAGACCTGGGCGATTAGGACCGTGTGTTTCCTAGGTGATAAGCCTTTCATTTTTCTGGAAGACATTTGAAATAGAGCATAGGAAGATTAATCCTCCCTAGAGAAGGGAGAGTTCACTGGCTAATTTCTCTTGCATTTAGATGTAATAATTAGGCGTATTGATTCTTCTGCTTTGTTCCTTACCATTATAATGAAATAACAAAGACAACTTCAAGGAAATATTTGAAAGCTCATTTCACATTGTATCTTCAAACATGGACCACCTAACACTTATGTGCACACTCAAAGGGAGAAGCAAAGGCAGGCTCCTGCCTTATTTATCTCTGTAATTCATCAGACATCAACTTCAGGCAGCAAAGTGCTGCCTCAGGCTCCACTCCATTTGCTGCCTATCATGACTAAGAACAGCAACACAAATGAGATCCATCTGCTGCAACCAGGACACACATTGCTCTGCTAAGCTCTCACAGCAGCTTGTTGTCAAGGGGGAGTGGAGAGAGGCTGACCCCCTCCAAGGGTTATGAAGAACCAAATGCAATATTTGTAATTCCCCCTGAAGAGCCTCATGGGACCCTTCCTGAAACTATTACACAAATGTTATTTCTAGTTCAAATTTTATGTTTAAGATTCATGGAAAATAATCCTGAAGGGTCTACACTGAAAAGCACTCATGATGATCTTAAGGTCCTTTCCAACCCTAACTGTTCTATGGTTCTATGATCTCCATTCTCTCAAACAGCAGCACAACCAAAGTTCTCAAACATAGGTATGAAATTACCCATGAAGGGCTCAATCTTTGCACTGCATCCGTAGTAGGAAACTGTACCCCCAAGAGATAAGTGGTTTTGGGGCTCCCTCATAGTCCTCAGGGATGTGTGGCTTGGCTGAACGGATCAGGGCCTGAACTACATGCACTGTGCACATCTGCAGGGATATTCAGGGAGAGCCAAAACTCGAGCAATTATTAGAAGGATGAATTAAGATATTAAACCTGTAAAAAGTTCTGAGAAAAGCCACTTAAATTGAAAAGGATTTTCTCATGTCTAATTCAACATTACTAATTCAATAGTTGATAGGAGCTCTCTGATCTTTCCAGCGTGTCTCAGATTTAAATAATTTTCAGCAATTTTGTATTAAATAGCCTTTAAAATATTAATCTTGTAAAAGCACAGAGAAATGCATATGCATTTGAACACATGCTTGCTTCAAACATACCATTAGTGCCAGCTGATACAAAATCACAGTCTCCCAACTGCTGAGGCGCAAAGGGGATGACTGAAAAGGCAGCTAACTCCCATAAAAGCATGCAGATATGCTGTCCTAGAATATGACACCAGAGATGTTAGATGTGGATGAGAATTTAGGTCCAAAGTGAGAACCAGTCTTTCCAGAAGTGAGACATTTACTGCAGACTGTGATCACTGGAGTATCTTGACCCAAGAAGTGAAGTCACAGCCTCCTCCACCTTTCTCTTGATGCAAAGCTCAAACAGACTCTCATGTCTGATGTAGCTCTGGCACAGTATCAGCTATTAACATTTAATAGGCGTCTCCTGTATCTAGTGGTCACTCTGACAGCAGGGGACCAATGTTTATGACTGAATACTTCAAACAAGTCTTAGATGTGGCTCCTTCTCAGGAGGAGGAAACATCTGAAGAATGTGTTTTTCTGATATTTGTTCTCCCTGAGCTATGAAGGGTGGTTTCTGTATGACTCACATCCATGTTTTTCACTTGTGATATTTTTAAACACTGAGATCCAGCACTGAGATCCAGCACTGATTGGAGTGCAAGAAGTGTGCCTTTCCTCCCATCCTACCCTGAAGGGCCTTCCAGGTACCGGTGACACTAGGAACTGGGAATGCACCATCACCAGGTTTACTATGGGGCAAAAAGCCTAAAAGAAATAGATTTGGGATTTATGAAAGTCATATGGGAAAGCTAAAACCTGGCAGATTCATTGAAAAAGAAGAACATAGGCCCATTTCCTATGAGAACAAAAGAAAAAAATCACTTGGAATAAGGGCTCTTTTCTCTCCCCTCCACCCAAGAGGATCTTTACAGTCTAGATCAGAGCGAAATTAAAAAATGCAACTAATTAAATAATTCAAGGAGATATTCTCATGACAAGCGGTCCAATGGAAACTGTTCACATAAACTTCCTCCTGCTGCACATCCATTCTCAAATTCAACCTGCTCACATGAGGGCATCAAGGAGAAACCCATGCCTATCTTGTAGGGACTGCACCCAGAGTGTCCAGGCCTCAAAGAAACAAAAGATGCAGGAAAGAAATACAACAAATAACAACAACAGAGTTTCATTGCTTTGAAATTGCTCCCTGGAATGCAGCTTCTCTTTCAGCTTCAAGAAGGCTGAAGGGTTTCCTGCTAGATCAAGGCTCACCATGAAATCTTGCTGACTGGGCTAAAATGTCTTTATTATCAGGTGAATGTAAAGGCTGTCTTTCTTTAAATACAGTTTAGTTCCTTTATAGCATCATTCAAGAGGGATAAATGCCAGCCGCAAGCTCAGAGACAACTAGGTTTTCAGAGGAAAACCACGGGCAAGATTTTGCTCTGGGCAGAAGGATTCTGCTAATGGTTTTGCAAAACATTTTTTCCTGCAGGAGCCAGAAAGAAGAGGGGATTTGAGGCAGAACCACCACACAAGCACTCAGAACAGCAATAAAACCTGGAAACTTGAGAAAGGGTAAGAGAGGGGGCTCTGCCCAGCTGGGTGGAAAGAGGCTGCGGATGCCTTGTGCCTTGCTGGACGTACATAGAGATGCATCAGGTTCCTCTGTACCACCAGTGTGGATAAACACGAGTTCATCACCAGAGCACCTGAAGCAACTTCTTTTAAAAGAAATGCCTGCAAAGGTCTTCAGATTTCACTAATGATTCAGATCAAAAGGGGAAACATTATCACAGAAACCCATTCAGTCTATGCAACAGGGAATACTCTGTTTTGTTTGCAGTAACCCAGAACTGAACAAGATACAGAGTTTAAATACATTTCCATTCAGATAAGTTATCTCTTCCCCTCCCCACCAGCAGCTTTTAAAAGATGCGTCTTGAGCTCGCAGCACTGGAGGGTTTTTTCTTCTCTGATTTTTAATTCACTGGCATCATAAAGACCTTTAGCAATTTACAGTGTGAAGAGCACTTTCTCTTCAGATTGCCCTGCTTTGAGCCAGTTTGTACATTATGGTTACTTCATTACTTACATTGCACTACACAGGGGCAAACGAAGCAGCCACCTCTCTGCTGCAGATATGCCCTGGGGATGGCACAACCCAGATGTTTCCACATCAGGCACAGAGGCTGGGCTGCCCCACTGCTGTACCCCAAATGCCCCTCTGCGGTGCCAAGCCAGACTACACACTGCTTATCCTCATGCTAGCTTGAAAACAGGGTAAATTCAGACTTACACAGGGGAGATTTAGGTTAGATATAAGGGGAAAATTCTTTACTGTGAGAGTGGGGAGGCACTAGAACAGGCTGCCCTAGGAAGTTGTGAATGCTCCATCCCTGGCAGTGTTCAAGGCCACCTTGGACGGGTCTTGGAGAAACCTGCTCTAGTGGAAGGTGTCCCTGCCCATGGCAGGGGGTTGGAACTGGATGAGCTTTAAGGCTGTTTCCAACCCAAACCATTCTGTGATTCTATGTTTCTAAATCTGAGAAATACTGCAAAGGAAGTAGCCCCATTATCAACCTATGCTAATCAAGGCGTTGCAATTAGCAAAACCACAAAATAGAGAAAACCCAAACCAACAAAACACAAATGAAATAAAACTGTGGGAGACATCCAAATCCCGTTGATCTATGGAAGGAACATCAGGGACCAGAATATATTTCTTCCTGCCTCTTGCCATGATGTTCTCAGCTATTTGTCCTCTCAGGAGGACAAGTCAGATTCCTCAAACGGAGTCCATGCTCCTACAAGTGGTTTTGGTGACAGTTTCATCAGGGGTTAAGAGTCATAAATTTCAGGTTTAGCAACCGTGACCAGACACCATGCAAAACTTTCACCCTGTTAGCTACTGTCTAATGAAACGGCATCTTGGTCAGAAAATCACATGGATTTTCTTCACACACATTCAAAGCAGAAAGCTCCCACACTCGTTGCCTAATACCTGGCTGCTGTTTCTGCAAGATCTCTTTTCTCTGAGCCCTTCCCATCCATACATACTCCAAGTTGGCTTTAAACAAAGAATACAGGTGGTGAAAAACAGATTAGACTGCAAGAAACTCACTTTCTTCTTTGAAGGCACCTGTGCTTTCTTAGTTACACAGTAAGCTTATGAAATTCCAAGAGGCCAGTCTATAGAGAATACATGAGCGCTATACATGGCATGTCAAATACAATTTCACTGCGTACCACCATATGGAACAGAATCTCAGCGGCATCAAACGTTTACCTAAACTCCATTAATGTCTTCTCCAAGCCAATATTTATAGCATACACACCAGTAGCTGCTGTCAGAGTGTGTATAAATGTTAAACTGAACTGTTAAAGAAACATAATGACAGATGTAGAGATGCTGAAGAGTGCAATCTATTCTAATTTATGATAATTTATTTCCATCATCTGGAGCCCTATTCAGAAGAGAAAGCTGAATGCATCCCAAAGCGCATCACGGGGTGGAGTGTAAAAATCCCCAGGAAAAAAATAATCATCTCTTTCAAACCAAGCAAGAGTACTTTTGTCCTAACATCCAGAACATGCTTAGCAATCTCTCTGTGCAGAAGAAATACAGATGCGGGGTACTCAAGCCCTACCTCCTGGCAGCCCAGTGACACACAGGTTTTATTGCCAGTTGGGAATAGCTGGGAACAGTTTGTCCCATGAGAGATGTCTGATCATTGCTGAGTCACTACTTTGAGGGGAATAAGCTGCACAAAAACCTCATTTATTAGCCCCATCAGAGCTCTTCAGCTGAATTACCAACCAACACTGCACCCATGGGTGGCCAGCGCTAATGAGCACATAAATAAAAAGATGGAAAACTATTTTTATAAAAGAGTGAGCCATGGGTATATGGCAGGAAGAGCTGTTCTAGTTAACTCCTCAGCAACAAAAGCTGCGTTGATTCACCTCAACTGTGAGAAGCGAACCCTATCACAGTCCCGTGTTGCTGCTGTCCTGCTGCAAAGACCATGATGAATGGGATGAGAAAAAGGAAAGGGGAACAAAGCAGTGACAGCACTCGGTCCTCACAGCGGGGAGTGCTGCGGGGCCGTGCAGGGCTGCAGGCAAAGAGCTCATTTTCACAGTACCATCCCTCCCCGGGAAGCGCCGTAACGTGTGCGCTGGCAGCGGAGGCAGGAGGCTTTGCCGTGTGGCTCACCCAGCGTCCCCTGCATATGTCAGCCCACTGCGAAGCCAGTTCCCGCTGCCTGCCAGGGCCACGCAATCTGGACAGGCACAGATTTTGTGCTGGAGCGGGTGCCCTCTCCGCAGAGCCGCCTGCCACGAGTGACAGGCTGCAAGGCAGCAGAGGGAATGCGCGCAGCCCACGGAGCCAACGCAGCAAACCGAGGAGGCTCATGAAGGCAGCTCAGTGATTCTCTGTGAAGTGGACTGTGCTGCCTCTAGAAAACTCCATGTTTGACCAAAACCAGGGATAGACAATGTGCACAGGGTGCCCAGAGGAGCTGTGGCTGCCCCATGCCTGGCAGAGCTCAAGGCCAGGTTGGATGAGGCTTGGAGCAGCTTGGTCTATGGCAGGGGGTTGGAACTAGATGAGCCTTAAGGTTCTTTCCACACCAAACCATTCTGTGACTCCATGATCTCACCAGAATGCCAGTTTTCAATGGAAACTTGGATTGAAAATTATTTTTCCCCCCAAGGAAATGAAAGGCCTTTTCCCAAATCGACCTCTAGCAGTGACTTATTGCTGCAGCAGTGGCAGATGCTTTCCTGACATCTAGGTACAGCCCAAATTGCAAAGGACAAATGCTCCTCACACTCCTCAGTCACCTGTTCCAGGTTATTATACACAAGGAAACTCACTTTAACACCTTTCATTGCCATGAAAATACAGCCTGCTCCCAGCTTGCTACCTCCTCTGAACATCATTGAAGACTATCTACCAACAGTGCAGGGGAAACAGCATGTAACCATGTCTTTATTTAAAGACTTTTCCACACATTTAGAAGTCAGCTGTGGTGGGGCTGCTTGGCTACATGCTGCTCGGTACCTACATTTTGCATGGCTGCATAGAAAACAGCAACTAAATGCTCTCAGGCTGGGCACTTGGATGGGACTAATCGATAGCTATGCCCAGTCAACACCACACAGCATTGCTTAAGCTCTCTAAAGGATCAAACTTTATTAATCATCCAACTTGAAACTGAATTTGTTTAGCAATAAAATCTCAGCTCCTGGCTTCAGTCCTCTCAATGAGCAATTCCATCAAGCAAACTCTTCTTGCAGCACCATTCACAGAAGTAGATCAAAAATAGGGAGAGAATATGTTCAGAAAGGAGCTCTATTGAGCCATACTCATGAGTAATCTCCCTGTACACATCCATTTGGTCACCAGTTGGAAAAATCAGCTTGCGATGTACTTGGCAGCGCTCAGCTTTTGCACTTTCATCCACACTCAAACGCATCCTTACATCTGCTTGCAAGATTAGAACAACTCACTGCTACGACTCAACAGCCGATACCACGTATATCAGCTCACTGAGATCAAAGGTGCACAGCAGCAAAGAATTTAATTAAAATGTTAAAATCAAACAGGAAGGCATCCATTGTTTAATTTTTTGGCAGGTGTGTTCCTTCAGACTGGGACCTAATTCCGCTCCAGCACACTGACTGCCCTCGGAGATGGCAATCAGGAGAGCTCTACCGGGTTTATCAGCTCCTGGATTCGGTGGTGGGGGAATCCCACGCTTGCTTTGCCTTTCAAGCACAGTCTCTATGAAAGCACATAGAGAAACTACTCAACTCCAAAGGATAATTATTGCAATATACTTATTCTGCAGTAACAAGCCAGTTTCCAGTATCAAACCTAACTCCATTTAGTTGGGAATGATAGACACTCACCAGCATTTCCCCTCACAGTCCCAAAAGGGAGCTGTGACCTTTCCCTGTTCAATTGCTCCCAGCCACCACTCTCTCCATATGAAGGCTGTTCTAAATGGAGTAAAAAACTGATGCACAGCAGTGGGGTTTTGTGCAACATAGACTCTGTATGAGGAATAGCCAGGGTAAGGAGCTATATGGTTTTAAACTTGCATGTAGATGGGAGACTTGTCTTGTTTTACTTCAAGCATACCTCCAGCACACAGCCAGGAGAAGACTGCTCTTCAAAAAGTTCAAGAAAGGATGAAGTTTGCTCATTAAATTGTAAGATATTTCCTGACATCCTGGGGTATTTTGACTTGGATGCTGAAGGCAGCCATAGGCCATAATATGACCCACATCAGGGAGGCTGAACAAAGAAGCCACTCATCTCCTCGGCTTTTGGGAACCCAGCAAGGAAGATTTTGCTACTTCTATAGTACTCTTTGGGGTGCCACAGAGGCTTTTCACCTAATATTAGGAAGGTCTGCAAATGCAGTGTCAAACATGCACACAACAGCGCAAGTGCCAAAGGATTTGAGCTGAGGCATCGCTTGAGAAATAACACAGGAGAGCAGAGAATTAACAACAGGAAAAGTGAAGACTGAGGACAGACACAACAAACTTCTTTTTGAAATTCAAAGAGCTACTGAAGAGCTATTACTATAAATTACTTCCTGATGTATCTATGATCTTGCCAATGTTAGTTAGCATTTCTTTCCGAGATTATCTGGGCAGAGTTTCACCCTCAATACTTCAGGTCCGTGAGCACTTCAGTCAGGCTGTATGCAGCAGATCTGGTGTTTCTCATGGAATAAAGATCAAGTTGACAGATTGAGAGTTTTTCAAGACAGTCAAATTAGATTTATTTCTGACAGTGGTGCTGGGACTATTCCCCTCTCATCTGATAACATATAACTCATTGATATCTTCCTGCTCTACAGTATTTCTCCTGCTTCCTTAACACAGGGAAACAGGAGACTACAACATCCCTACAGACCTCAGAGCCCAGGATGTTTCTTGAGGTCTTCTTAACAAAGAGACATCCCCATTCCCCCAACAAAAGCCCCCTGTCTAGGGTGTCACGATCTCTGACCACTCTGAAAATACCCTTGCTAACCTCAGCCTTGGCAATGGCACTGATAAACTGGGAACAGGACTTATCTGGGAACAGGAGCCCACAGAGCTCCCCCAACTTTTATCCCAAGCTCCAGGCTGCAGCACTTGCTGCTCCCCACAGCATTAGCTCATCAGCTCCCACAGGCTCTGCCTCTAAAACAGTCTTCTCCCCAGATGCTAAGGCATTTTGGAAAAGGCACAGGCAGAACAGCTCGTTCAGAGAAACACGTTCATCTATCCATTAGAACACCACACAGAAAGGAAAGGTAAAACAATAAAGGGCAATGAGTATGTTACTTCAGCCTTTCCTGGCCATTTCTCATGGATCATGCATGTAACCCACTGCTTGAAGGACCAAAGTCGGCATTAGGTTTTGAGATCTTTCTTCTTTCCTCTCCATGCTGAAGCCCATAACATTGCTTCCTGCCACATATGGCTGCTTATGTGGAAAACCCCCTCTCTGGAGGGGCCATGTCAGTCTAATCCTCTGCTGATTCTCCTCCTGTAGCAGCATTATCACAATACTCAGCCATGGCAGTAACCACACTGTCTGATGCTGGATTCTCTGCCTGGGCTTCACACCCTCTCATCACAGCCAGCCTTTGAGCCTGACTGACAGGAGTTCTCACCTCACCATGCATTCCAGTGTAGGTTGGAGCACTTTGCAAATGCATGCAAACACTGCATGCAAAAATCCTCTGGGCTGTGCACTCAGGAATGTGCCCACAGCCACAGGCAACACCCAATATTTGTTGTTTATATAAAAGGTTCTTAGAGAATACTTCCTTACTTGTCTGAATGCCATTACCAAACCCTTACAATGCCATAATTTGTATGTACAGTTATAATCATTGAAACCCCCCTCATTTTATGCAATTTAAGCATTTCCTTAAGAATGGGGAGCAATATTAGATTTTCTAATGGAGTGAAGCATTCTGAATGGGAAAATACTGCTTCCAAAGACAAACCCAAGAAGTCTCTACAATGGCCTGGAGATAAAACTGTGCAAATTAAACAAAGCAAAAGCTTACAGTTTGTCTATATTCAGTATTCTTTTGCTTTTGCCAAAAATCAAGCTGTCACCTTAGCAACTATGCCACACTTTACAGTACATATGCCACTTTGAACAAACACCTTAAAAGCAGCACCTCCACACTGTATGTTCCTTTCCATCATGCTCCTTACAGCACTTTGCAGATCCCCCCTGAGAGTAAAAACCATTAAGACCCCTTTGAGCAGTTGCCAGGCTGGACAGGCAGACAGAAGGCCAAGTGCTGTTTTCCACACTGCACCCCAGGACCAGAACACTGCTTAACCACTTTTATTTGGTGCCAAAGGAGAAAGCTGTGCTTGCAGAGCTGAGGCCTCAGCACTTTGCCTTCCATTGCCAGCCCTGTGCAGAGCCCAGCATCACCTGCTTTCTGCCTGCCTCCTCCTACATCAAGAGGAGGTCTCTCCAGAGCAGAATGAAGACTTCAGCCAGGGAGCAGGAGGTCTCCCACCCCTTCATTCACATGTAGTGCCGTGAATACAGCATGGTTTGGGTTGGAAGGGACATTAAAGCTCATCCAGGTTCAACAGCTTCCACTGGAGCAGCTTGCTCCAAGCCCCTGTGTCCAACCTGGCCTTGAACACTGCCAGGGATGGGGCAGCCACAG